>JBBPOD010000129.1:0-29298 GCA_038091255.1 Tylopilus intermedius | reverse complement strand
TTTCAAGACATTCAGAAACGAAGAGCCACAGTTAGATGGACGAGTCTTTGATTTCAATGGCTCGGTGTCCCAACTTCCGGGTGCCGCATTGGCAAGAACGTTCATTTTTCCGTGGGGTGAAAGGCTGCCAGTGGCTCGTTATCAGCGTGGCAATTGGGCAGACGATACGACGTCCTTACTCGAATTTCCATCCGAAGAGACCGACAGACATGGTAATTTGACAACCGGTACGTGGTCATGAGTATCCGGAAAGCCAACATTTGCTTTATATACTGTCAAACGTGAGCAGCGTGTAGCGTCTGCCTGTTAGAAGGTTCTGGAAGAAATAGTGATCTGACCACGATTCAAAGGCTAGTAGGTTCGTGTACAGCCGTCCGCGACTCCGGGTCGGGTTGCCCCCTAACACGTCGGGCTGTGGCACATACATATCGATTCTATTGAAGAAGGCGATGTTTGTCCAGTGGTGTGATTCAAAAATACGTGTCCGGACGTAGCGTCACTGCATGGGGGCGCCAAGGGGATTCGAAAATAAGCTGTGAAATGTCGACATATGTCTCAGACCAGGAGCCTGAAGGCCGAGCCTCGAGGCCTGAGAGGCGATGCAGAAGGACTCATCACGGACGGCCTTTGCCGAGGCCGGAACACACCGGCCCGGGAAGCCATCACTGGCAACCCGGTAGAAACTACAAGTTGTTGCAACGAACTTGAAATGTGCATCTTGCGATTTCAACCTTTTCTCTCTTTATGTGCCGGTTCGAGAGCTACCACTATACCTGCATAGTTTGGTGAGTCGGTGGCCACCAGCTCCATCCTGAAATGCTCGCTACTAGTAGACTACAAGCGAGAGATTCAAGTTGCCGCTACTGCTATTCGTAGAAGCGGACTGCTCGCACCGTAAGAATCAGTCTGGGTCGCTTCGACTAACAGTAACTCTCAGAGGTGGCTCAGGGAGGTACGGAAAACCGACATCCTGGGTTCCTGTGGTTCACCTATAGTATCGCTTTGGCAAGGTGAACTGGCGGAAATCATGATGTGCCGTGCGCTCCTTCATCTCGTCTATGGCCAACACGTGTTGAATTATTCCAACAGGACTGCTTATCTTTCAGTTAGAAAGATCTCGCATCCATCATGATGCCGCCGCGGCAGAGCGCTTGCACGTACCGCTTTACGGCTGGGACGTTCATGGCGCCAACGCGATTTTTTCCTCCTCTGGCTGGTTAGGCAGCAGCGTCCGATCGTATTACCTATAAGTATCTATTGTAAGTTTTACTCGGCCAACCCATTAATTGGTGGGGGAAACCATCCACAGGACTTCATTTTACGGCCACATTTATGATGGAAAAAATGATTCATTCGCATCTTGGTTGCCACAGGTCATTGACCGTTGGCGCTGGGTAGAGTTATTTGTCGCCGGGCGTCACATCGCTCCAACCTGTACTATTGTCCTGGCCACTCTCAGGCTCCACGCTTACTCAAAGAATCGTGACAGTGGCTGGATTCTCACTCCTATGGTATAGCTCAAATTTGACGTTCTGGCGAATTCACTAAAGCGGCCTAGGGAAGGTGCGTAAACCTTTGCTCTACCCACGCTGTGCATTCATTCTATGACGATTTCGGACCCCAGGAACGCATGTTCAATGAGGCCACTGCCTTGACTCTGTCGAAAAACGCGAATGCCCCACTGCCATTTCAGCCAGCATGACTCATGGATCATCGACGTCATCAACACGAGGCAGGGCCGAAGCTAATCCGGATCAGCCATCCAGGGCCCTCATCGATACGAGGACACGACCCCTGTGCCCAGCCCTCAATCGATGTGACTGACCTACAGCGAGTCCTGGGCAGTCTCGGAGGCGTTTACAGACGACGCCTCCCTATCATAACACGCACCATGTCACCGCAGCAGCCGGACAAATTCAGGGCCACATAACTGGTCGCGGGCGCGTCACAGGCATCCATGGATCTAATCACCGTAACAGAAATAAAGGAATTGTGGACCTATACGCTACTTCAAGGTATCATTTTGGCTGTCCATCAGATTTTACCGTAACCCTGTCCCCCTAAAAATCTTTTGTGGTCGTTAAAATCAAGGTTTTCCTCCCAGAACGGTCGATTTCGGAGTATAACCCAAGATGCCTGCTGGTGGTATCCAGTGCATGGCGATCAGCGGCACTGACCACTGATACGGTCAAGCATACGTCCTGTGACATCTCCGAGGATCTTTGGAAGAGCACTCGAGATGCAGAGTTCAAGGGGGCGCTTCGAGTTAGTGACTGGGGATAGGAGGAGGCGGATCTCCTGCTTTGGTACCAATTATGATCGAGATGTCCGCTCACCTCGCAGATATATACAGCACGGCCACAGGACATTCCTGGCTCCTTTGGGACGATTGTATCGAACGCCCGTCTCTGCGAATTCTGGACAAGGTACAAGGCATGAAGGCTTCCATCACAGACAGGTATATGGCCTGGGCTGTGATTTACCAATTGATTTCAGGGATACAATTCCAGACGCCAGCCCGCACGGCATTCCGAACACATGATCCCAAACTGCCAAACGATTTGCTCATACAATCATAAATCTTGGTGCCAGTGTCAATGAGTGGTACTCGGATCGGTCCAGGTTTCCACGGCAAGATGCGACGAGCTGGTCGTCAATACTATATTCACAATCACCCTCGATCAGCGGCACAACCCCTTGAGGCGACCAAGCATAATATTCTGTGACCGCAGTAAATGTGCTCGTAGGGGAATTAGGGTTCATTTCACAGCACACTAGGGTGTACGATCGTCCCCGGAAAAATCCAACAGTGAAAGAGTTGCTCGGAACTGTTTCAGATTGGCAGACGATGCCAACATTCGACCCGAATCGGTCAACAAAACTATTGGCGTATCTTTTATCCCTACTATTTCCCGCTAGGTTCTAGAAATGTGCTGCGTAAACCCATCAGTGATTCAGAGCTCCACGATGATCGGTATGGTGCCAAGGAATGGAAGCCAGATATTCGGATGCTCCACTCCTATGACTGGCACGGAACCTTGAACTCCATTGGCAGAGTACCATTGTCACCTTTCTGGTCGACGTTGGTGGAAGCATGCCAAAGAACTTGAACATTGTCGGCGGGTTATCTTATCTATGCACTGCGCTCCCAGCACCAGTAAAATCAGTAGCAGCCTAGTGATGAAGAATTCACGCGACGATCGGCCGTACTCTTGAGGGCCTTCTGCCTGCTGAGTGTTGGTTTGCTATATACTCTTGTGTGAGGGTCGAACCAGACCTCTCTGTGATCCCCACTAGTCTTCGTGCTATTGTCGATCCCGTAAACTCCGTAGTACTTGGCTGTGACTTGAAGAAATTTCATTGACGCCCAGTGGACTCGGACATCAACTTCGATCACGCTTATTATGCTCAATGCGTTCACAAAGTCCATGACAATGATGACATACGCTTGAACTTTGTAATTCATGTGGAGTGGAGTTGTATGTCTACAAATTCAAACAAGAAACGATACAAAACAATTGCGACTATGGCTATAAAAGTTACTAGTAGGTCCGTATCATATCTAGGGTGTGATCCTACTATCATCAAACATTCCACAAGACACAATGTCCGTGACAGAAAAGAAACGTTGCCCAGTAAAACCAAGCGAACCAATTATTAAACACTCCGTCCCTTGAATTAGAAGCGCCCCCATGCTAATAAGGGTTGTACGCAGATCTGCAATATTAATGTCGTTTTAGGATGAGTCATGAGATCAATCCGCCAACGGGACAGACACACCTCTGTCGAGGACGAGACGGGATGTTGTACTGATTAGATGGCCTTGAGCTTGATCCTTGGTTCCTACTCGAATCCCGGGAACCAAAAAGTTCCTTGAAGAACGAGAAGATACCGCCAGACTGACGTGGAGTCGCTGTAGAACGGCTGCCCCCAACCCAGCCATTGTGCCAAAATTCTGTTTGTTGTCCACGAGGTCTGAGACTGATCGGTGATCAATTGGAATCACTCCAGGCTCCATTCGACAACTCATTGACTCATACCTATTGAAGAGCATGTTGAACAGCTTGGAGAAGAGCGTGAGCTGGTGCACGAAACTATTTGACAGGAATGAGTCAATCAAAGGCGTCCAGCGAGATCGTTCACGATCAGTTTACTTACCGAGATGCAGATACGAACTTCTTTTGCAGCAGAATCCGGTGGCAGACCAGCTTGGGGTCCAGTAAACTGATAGAGTTCGAGCTCTCGATGGGAGTTTGGGTCCAAGTTGCGGGCTCTTAAGAAACTCTGTATATCCTGTAACGCGGGGCGGTGCAGTCCCGTCTATTACAAAGGTCCTACAGGAATAGTGGCATAGTTGCTGCCAGTGTGAGCGAGCAAGTCAGGAAGCTGTGCCGTCATGTTGTCATGCAGTGCAGAGAATAACAGCACAGCTTTGCGAGGGCGTATAGCCTTGGGTGGATCGTAGTGAACGTTTCGTACGTGCTACTCTCGGTGCTCAGAAGTGACAGCATTATGTAAGAAGCACTAGCGAAACGAATACAATGACACAGGCGAGTACTGGAGTGAAAGCAGGCCACATGAATCGACTACCTTCTATTGTTCCCTGTGGAACTACCTGAACCCCCCCTTGTGATGGAATTCTCAGTCATACTAAGCCACGAGCATGATGGAAAATCAACTGACGAGTTAGAGCTTGAATTGGCTCCCCTACCAGAGTAGTTTTGGGGGTTGAGGGTCCTTCAAGACGGAGTCCTCAGTCACAGCTGGTCACGAGGATGTTTGACAAACGAACTGACCTGCGAGTACTGCTGTCATCACGCCGTTCACCGTTGCTGCCCTGTTTTGGCGCACTGAACCCGAGAAAGATCAGCGAAACGCGACTCTCCAGGTAAACATGAAGTAACGGACGTTTTTGGATCGACGTATCTTGCTTGAGTTTTGCTGTCCTTTCCACGCCGGATGAATCTGTCAAATGTTGAGAATAGCACCTCACGTTAAGGGACTGCCTTACCTATCGCCAGGCTCTCTGCCACGGTCCTCTTCGTCCGACAGGGGACAGAATTCACGGTCAGAGTCGGTTTCTTCACTAGGCTGTGCCGCTGATTCTTTGATCGACGACTCGGTTTTAGCGGCTGTTCCGCGAGCTGGCTCGCGACGCGCCTTCAAGGACGACGGGACTTCTTCACTGCTCACCATCGAAGTGTTGAAAGTTAGAGATGAGTGTCTCGAACACGGATACTCCTTATATTAGGGTAGGGTTGGTGTCCTCATGATCAAATTGTTATCTTGATTGAGCGGCTACGTTGGTAGAGAAGATCATCACGTGTTCTTCCAACGACGCTGGAGATAGCAATGTTAGCTCCACGATGAACCTAACTCTGAGCTAGATCCTGTCTTGGCTGTCAACTTACACGCCGGCATGTCCGGTGATTGGAGGAAAGACAAGGGCTCGGCTCTCGGCGGAACTGTGTCAAGAGGAAGATACGACAAGCAGCGTGGACGTAGGGGCACTCTGATGATCGTAAACGAAGGTGATCATACATGCCTAGCCTGCCATGACACGCTTTTGCTGCCTGCTCAGTTGCTTTGCTTCCTCGTTTTGCATGGATTTGTCTCGACAACATGTAGCTCGCAGGATTCATCGAAGAACGGCCCAGAAAATATCATTCGTGGTGTCACCGGGCGCCAGCAAGTCGTCAGAGAAGGTGCGAATAATCAGCTTCTTGATGGAGATGCGGCTGAGCGCTGAACACTAGGGACAAACGTGGATGATGTACGTGAGACCGATGGCCGGCCAAGATGAACAGTCACGATGTGCCTCGCGACTGATTCTCATGTTGCCAAGTGTGATGTGTGCAGTCGGACTTGTACCTGGGCCGGGCGTTTACCGACACATGAATGAGATGGGGCGAGCGCGGATATGAACTCATGGGGTGCATGCCCGGTCCACGACCATGCATGGGTGCGGGTGATTGGGACGAGAGGTAACAATGATCCAACGGTGCTGTGATTTAGCAGTGAAAGCTGGCAACCAACTCGGAGGTGTTTCGGGAGAACACTAGCACTGCCGCACGGCGCCCGAGTGAGTGCAATTCGGATGCAGTCCAGCTCAAGCAGCCCATTTTCACATGCAGGAATATTGATCACTGAGAAGGTAGACATACGAACGGGTACGACGGGGCACGGACAACAAACTGAGCCTCAGAGAGACAGACTCGGTCCGAGAAACATTCTGTGCAGAGATTAAACAACGAACAAGAGAGCGAGACATGCAATGGCAGGAAAACCCGCAGGGAAAGGAAGTATGGTGGAAGCCGACCGACCGCTCGGTATTTGTGACGCGGAGTTTAAGGTAGCAGCCTGCAAACGTAATATTTCGACCACGGTTGTTCCATGGAAATTACCTAATCCGGCCGCTCAAAGCGGCCAAGCTGTACAATCGGAGATCCACGTTCATAGTCCTTGCAGCATAAATGCAAAAGTTGACATTCTGTCTTGATGATTCTGCTTCATGTCAACTAACTTGAATGCAGTGGAACCAAAGAGCGCACCCTGCAGGCTCATACCAGTGACCTCCTCGAACACCTCTCGATATAACAATCCAACCTAGTGAGTGAACTTGGCCCTTTCAAGAACATATAACCGATGCTCTTTCTAGCGTCCAGTTATGTCCCCGAGTTATCAATCGAGGTCCAGCTTCTCGTGGCATGTCAGTCTTGACACCGTGTTGTCTAAACCCACCTGACCCATCTGTTGAACAAGTATATCTCCTGCCCCTCAATGGCAACGCTTCGTACACCCCGAAGGACAGCCTTATTTCATGCTAGCGGGCGAATTTGCTTTCGTCGTGGTGACCGAGGCGAACGTTGAAGACGTGCAGACTCGGAACCGAATTGTCGATTGTATGACGATGGCAAGTAAGGAATTGTACTGTCATGATCTGAAAGTCCCGCCACAATGTGAACTCTTCCTGGAGTTGGGCGATGACCAGACGTCCTGCAACTACTACTTTATCGATCACATCGAAAGAGTGTTGTTCTGGCTGGAAGATGTTTGTACCGAGTTAGTCGATATCCCACCAGCAGCGTCCAGTTCACATTTGGGTACGTTCACTCCGTGTCGACGTGTTTCACCACGTCTCACACACGCGGATAGACATGGAACTGCAGCGACTATATTGGGTGCACGTAGAGTATTTCCCAATGCACCACGAGTCGCATCCGCAGCAATTTTCCCAGATGGTAGATGACCTTTACGATGTCATTTCCCATGGTCAAGCGGGTAAGACGTATTGTAGTTGCAGTGTCGCTTCAATCGGCTAATCGTGAACAACAGACAGATTGACGTCAAAGACTTCGACGTTCCCTTACACAGCAGAGACATGCATGCATTTCCTGAAGTTGCTGTCGAATAAAAGAGGTAGGCCAGCCAGTGCTCCCAATGCTCTTTTAATCATTAGATATACACTCCAGGACAGCGCGTGGATGGTTACACGCTTTGTTACGCAGGTGAGAGACAATTTACCTGGATATGCGCGTTTCTGATTATACCTACGTTAGCACGACTCGCTGGCGCGATAGGTAAGCTTTCGCATTGCAAAGAGAGGCATGACACAAATATTCATTGTAGCGAACCAACGGTTTGTAACATTTTATGGTCAACGACCTGCACAGCTGGACAGATTACAAGAGATGTTCGCTGTCGATGGCGTCCAACACAAGTGGTTGTTGAAAATGGCCAACACACTAATGTGGGGCATACCCTTGCATTACATGAACCTCTTGGATGACCTATACGTCAATGAACAAGTATACGCAGACCAGTGGACCCGCTTCATGGGTTTGTGCATCTCTGATTGGACGACTAGTTTATCATGGGTATGTTTGCACATGAAACTCGAGAGTCATATTTTCTAACAGCCGCAAACCAGAGCCTTCCCGTTTTCATGTGAGCGCGCATCATATAGCCATTGCCATCTTGCGCCCCGTCTCAAAGCAGCTTGTTCAGTGCCAGTGTTCTCCTTGCCAACGTGCGTGGCGGCACCCTATCCACGTCCATCCCATCGGTGCTTGCCAGCGCAGTCAGCATTGCGTCTGCGTCCTGCCTCCATCTCCGGCACCAGCCCCTGGCCGACTCCAGCGCCTCCGTCGGCGTGCGTCCTCCGTTCTCCATACTTCCGGCATACTCGGTCCGCTAACCCGTTCTCCCCCTCCTAGGCACGCTACCTGCGCTTCGCCCGATCGAGCACGGTCGGATTTTTGCCCTCTTCAGTCGCGTTCAGCCTCCCCAGGGCCAGCTACCTCTGGGGCGTCGGCCTGCTCACCGCCCAGTTCCTCTTTGTCGCGTCGCAGAGCGTCAGCAGGCTCGTCGCCATGGTCGCGGCGGCCGTCATCGCCGTGACGCTCGTGTTCATGCTGTGCGTGATACATCCCGAGGAGGCGAGCGTCGGACCGGGGGCGCTCTTCCAGTCCGTCGCGTCGCTGTGTCTCCCGCATTTGAACGCCTTGGACATGCGACGGGACGAGTATATGGTATGACTCGCGATGGATATGTGTTCACGAGGACTGCCAGTGTCAACGTTTGGAGAGGTACCCATGTTTCTTGTTCCACACCCATGTCGGCCTCTAGTAGAAGTGCCACCACTCCAAATGTACTCTCAGAATGTGAATAGGCAAACATTTCTTTTGGTTCCACTCGATCTCCATTACGATGTGATCAAGTCTGATTGACCCTAGGTAAGGTATAGACATGTAATAACCAGCTCCACAAAATGGATATATACGCAAGAAGGTCGAAAGTAAGCTATGGTGTACAATCAAGCGAAAAAGTGTGTTTGGGGGTATGATCAAACAATCAAAATCCGCCGCCGCCAAGACTGATCTCACTTCGGTTGGACGGCGTGCGCGAGGCGAACGGAAGTGGAGGGACCAGATGGTTGTTGACAGTTGGTCCGCCGCCATCTTTGGCACGAGATTCTCGCGCGTGGGCTTGTCGCACGTAGGCATAACGTTGGAAGTGGTTGAGAGCTTGTAGGAATATCACACCGACCTGTGTGTGGCGCAATGAGATGCAGTACGACGAAGCAGAGATGGAACAGTTACCGAGTGCGCTCTCAGCTCGTTAAAGATTTCCACCGTTGCCTCCCGTACTGATTCCAGCTGATGAAACAAGCAAAAGCTGAGAGGGAGAAGCCCTCCAATATGAGGGGGCATGTACGACAACAACTGTACGAAGACACCGGGTGAATTACCTCGCGCGTCGTCTAATAGACAAAAAAGTCGCACCTCGATGGCCTGTTCGTACGTCTGGACGTTCTCCGAAATAGTGCGCACGATCAGCTCAGCCTCGGCATCAGGAATATTTTTCGCAAGGCGAAGGCGAGCAAGTTGGTGTGCGAGATCAAATCCTTGGATCGCGTCCGTGGCGCGATATTTTCGAATATCCTGTCGCCCCGTGAGACATCGTCGGCAAAAGATGTGCACCACACGCGTACGTACCGTCGTGCAGTACTGATACGTCTTTGTCCTTCGCCAACCTTCTATACGGTTGGCGTTGGTAGACAATTCCTTGGCGAACAGTGTTTCGTCCTGGAACACAGCACCGCTCCCCAATGATCCTTCCGAGAAAGGAACAGTCGGGAACCCCAAGGCTGTCGAGCCAGTTGCGACTTCTTCATACCGCGACGCAAGCCGCACAAATCCCCTCACGTATTCGGTGAATCGCATCCGCACGAGCGTCTCACCGAAGTGTGACGTAATGGCAGAAACCAACTGGAAAGCATGCATGGTCAACCCAGCCGCGTCACGATCGTCGACAGGGCACGTACGTCTTCGATGAACAAATTGTCCAAGCTATCAGGCCGTGCTGTAAAGTCCGATTTTTGACTGGTCGGGGCCCCGTCGCGCGTGGCTATCCGTGCAATTTCTTCCTCGCTCGCCGCCGAGTTTTCAGAACGAATGGCGCCCACACGAGGAACAAGGGGAGGGATGGTCGGAGGCGTGGCGATTACGGGGAATGAAATATGGATGTCTTTGGAGACCACTACACGACCAGCTCCAACGTCCATCAGCAGGTCCCACGATCCCGACGTCTCAAAGATCGGGTTCGTGACGCCTGCAATATAAGCGGGTCTGGATTCATGCGCCATCAGCGTCCATAGTCTGAAACGACGTCTCGGCTCACATGGTAACCCAGTCCTCGCCTCCCGCCAACCCTGCATATGGAAACGCACGTTCAATGAACCCTCTCAGGATCGCACCACATCCTGAACCCAATGCACATGCTGACAAGACATAGTTGGCAACTTGACCTGCGGGTATGTTATGACCGAGAAAGAGTATACGTTTTCCAGTGATGAGTGCATTAAAGAGAATTATAATGGGATGAGTGAGATTTCCGTTCGTGTGTAAATGCGGATGATGTGGTCCAGAAACGGTCACAATCGGAGCAGAAAATGTCTGAATTAGCTGAATTAGGGAATACTGATCGTATACGTCAGCTCACGTCGCGTCGAAAATGAATCGTAGGACTGACATCGCCGACTTCCTCGGGGAACGTGGAGAGGGGCAGCTTGATGGGTAACTGGTGTCCTTTGTAAGCTATGGTCGTTTGGAAAAAGTGGGTATCTTTGGATAATCCAGAACGCAGATGCGGGTCCGATGTCGTGGGTATCACGCTGCCAGAAGCATTTTGTTCTCGAACATGGGATGAAGAGGAGGATGCGTCGGTAGATCTGCGACCTCGACTGGCCTGCGTACCAGAAGACACGCTCCCTGGTCCGCCTCCGATCGCGACGCCGACTTGATTGTTATCTAGGAGGCCGCTCTCATCGCCGACCCAGACCGCACTCCCACCCAAAGAGAACGACGAGTCGGACGGAGAGGACGGGTTTGGTAGTGATAGATGCGAACTAGCAACGCTGCTCTCGGTCGTCGAACGCTCGCGCGTGCCTTCACCAGGTGGATGTCGTCGAAGGAGTATGCCATCCTCGCTCGAATGCGACCCCGACGACGCGGTGGTCCTGTGCTGCAGCTTACCGCTCGCGTTGGGCGTGTGGTCCGGCAACCTCGGAGAAGCGAATTTTTCGCCAAAGATATCTTTGCGCTCGGAGGCACGCATGACGAGTTTCTCGGACCGAGTGAGTTCGGGGACGCCGGTGATGTTCATGGAGTTGATGGCATCGAAGAGGCGTGCGAGGCAGTCTTGCGATGGGTTGGCAAAGTAGTCGTCCAAGGCGAGCAGGAGGACGGGCTGTGGGCAGGATGAATGCACGTGGCTGAATGACTGTGGAGATACTCGCCTTGAAGATCTGAATGAACGGATGGCGCGTGCAAATGGCCATTGCTTTGACGACGGCACCTCTGCGGGCACGTCAGGCCGTGGTCACGATGGGGTTCGGAAAAGCGCACGCACCTCCGAGCAGTCTTGTCGTGTTTCGTGCGGACGAGGTTGAGGACATATATGAGCTTGGGGCGGTCGCCTGAAAGGTCATCGGAGGATTCGGAGGTCTCGATCGCAAGGACGGGGGATATGGTGTTGAACGGGGTCTGGTTGAGGAAGAATATGGTCCAGTCTTCGAGATGACGCTCTGCGCCGTCGGGGAGCATCAAGTTTGCGAGGAGACTGTGGGTGGAGGTGATGTGAGGTGATGGATGACGAGATAAAGGGCACTCACCCCTCGTCAGTCCCGAGGGGTTGAGGGAACTGGTAAGTGAGCTGGGCGCCGCTGTCGATGTCGAATTCAGCGAGGAGGACGAATGAACAGTGGGGGCCCTTTGCGAGGGCCATCGTGACGGTGCTGAGAAACGTCTACTACGTATTAGTTGCTCATCGTCACTCTCAAGACAACCGTCCTATTTCCTTTTACAGCACTCTATCAAAACTCGGCAAACATCTCCACCGCCCTGCTCACCGCCGCCACCAGCTCAACCAGCCGTGTACGAAGCCGTTCTGGTCAGTGAAGAGTCAGCCATAATATCGCGTTCCTCACGGCGTATGGCCAGAGACAGAGAGCTATGCACCCAAAAAAGTAGGAGGGGGTGGAGGTGACATGCCTTGCTCCCTTTGAGCCAACAACAGCGCTTGCATGTCTTGGGCGAGTCTGCCTTCAGCCATCTCCGCCTCGCGCGCGATACGCGCCGTCGCCCATATATACGTGTTGATGATCGCCCGAATCAGCCGTCGCTTGAACTCTGAGTGCCGCGTCGTCAACAAGAAGCAGCATATATGCGCATTATACCTCGTCTAAACTCTTCTGTGTGGTTTGCCTCTCGCATCACGCTCTGGTTGATCGTGCCTGCGAACATTTGGATGAGTTCCGTCGACGACGCGAGGACTTCCTCAAGCGTCTTCTCCTGCACATTCGTCTGAGGAGGTGGTGGTGGAGGTGGTTGCTGCGGGGATGGCGGCCCTGGGCTCTGCAGTAAACTGGCGATCTCAGCTGCTGCGTTGTCGTCGTCCATGTCGTGCAGATGAAAGCGACGCGAGATCAGTCGCGTCCAGTTTTGTGAATCACATGACTAGTCATGCATCTCGAGAAAATTATTTACAGGAACCATTGTCTATACCTTTGTCGACCAAAGTGTAGCCTCACCGCGGCGCAGGCAGTCCACTCGCGGTCATCCCAATCTCCGTCAGCTCCGTCAGGGGGTCCAGCTTCCCCTTGAATTCCGGCAGGAACGTCGCGTCCGTATACGGGCATCGTACAGCAGGTGACCCCTTGTAAATCGGCGTATACGTGGCTGCACAGATATCAAATTCGGTAAACTCGTCATAGGAAATCTCCACTGCATTCCGGGGGTTTCGATCCCCTGCCGCGATCCGTTGACGAGCCTGAAGAGGATGAGCATCGCGCCACCTATAACACCTTCTATTAGAACCCACCTGCGCAACAATTTTCGGGTCGGGGTTCAGTTCTAATAGACGTCTCGCAAACTTGGCAGCAGTGGCGTGATTATTGGCTTTTGCAAACGCTCCAATCGCACTTCGCAATGCTATTTGCAGGTGTGGTGGTTGGAGTTGGCAGTGCGTAAAGTACGCAGCGAGCTCCAACTGTCGACGGACATTGTCTGGCTCGTCCTGTGCAACGCGTCGTCGTTCCAATTCGATCGAAACACCGAGAAGGTATTCACGTGCGGAAACAACGGTGTCGCGCCACTATAATTTCCACCGGTCAACACCATCAGAACGGACACGGGAGAGCGCATGGACGAACCTCCTTGGCCTCCTCATCCGAAGAAACCACCACTAATAGCAGCGCTTGCAGCACTGATCGGAATGCAGCCTGCGCCTCGGGAAGTTTGTTGCCAGAGACGCATCGGAAACCTTCCGAAAGCTCGGTTCGCACTGACTGCAGAGATCGCACCACGACAGGTAGCACCCGGCCAGGCGACGTTTCTGATGGATTGCGTCTGATGTGGACCTGAAGGGGGGGTAGAGACGCCAGGGTAGAGACGTAAGCGTGCGACGATCGGTAGACGTGGAGGAACAGTTGCTTCAGGGGTGCAAAGTTGACAACCCCAAGCTGCCGATTCAGCAACTGAAGACCGTTGAGTATCTCCGTACTTGCCCATCCAAGGCAACTCACCTGCATAGCGCTGTCGAAAGACCCCGCCGAAACGTGATCCGCAGCAAACGGCGAGTTGCGTGCCCAAAGTTCGTTCTCACTCACACCAGGGGTCGCACCCGCCGCTTCATCCTCGTCTTCGCCCACAGCATCTTCGAATTCTTCCTCCGTGTGCGTTTCGCCCTCGGCATCTTCAGCATCAAGATCCCACCCGGCTTCATCAGCATCGACTTCAGGGACCTCCTCTTCCTTTGCCCAGTCATCAAGTGCCGAGGAAGCAGCGGCAGCTAAGGTATCAATACCGTTGACGTAAGGAACGTCACCATTTCCATCCAGTGTGCCGTTGGCAAGCGCACGGTCCCAAAAGCTCTCACCAGTCGAGATGGACGGCCAGTTGAGGTTTACGGTGGAAGTGATGATCGGTGGTGGCTTGAGTGTCGACTGACCAAATGAGGGTACGTCGTCGACATCCGCTTCACTCAGTCCGGCGGCTTCCAAGATTTCGGCGGCCTCTTCTTCCAAGCCGTTTGTTTTTGCAGTCAGGTAAGCAAGCGGATCTACAGCTCAGATCAGCAAAACAGCCCAATCACAATCAAAGATCAACGCATACGAAGACCCACGTCCCGCAGGACGGCAATTCTTCCTTGCACGTCTCCGGCATACAGTGCGTTATGGAAACGTGACATTGGATCCCCCCTCGCAACCGCAATTTTCTGCATCTTGGAAAGTTTGTCCATGCTGCCGGTAGCCAGATATAAGAACGACAAGCGATCGAAGTTTTTGGTTTGTTGGTAGGCCTTTTCGACGATCTGTGATAGAGCATTCGGTCAATGCCCGCAAATTGGGGGTAACATTTTCTCAGTTACCTTGTGGTTTCCTTGCTTGAGCGCCTGCTGCGCCAAACGCTCCCAGCACTCTGGTCGATCGATCACTTTTGCAGTCTCTAATGCTACATCGAGATTTCCACATTCAATAGCAAGGTCGAACCTTGTATTCTTGTCCTGGACGAAATGCAATGCGATCTATACCGACAGTGTCAGACAATCGTTCGAAACAAACATGTCCACATCTACCTCGGGGAACCCTTTTTGCTGCAGATATGCAATAATACTCTGCCCGATGAGCGTCGATGTACGTATAATGTGTAGCATTTCTTCATGATTGTTCCGGAGTAAAGCAAGCTTGAACCGGTACTCCGTAGGGTCAAATGTAATTGTGCGAGGGCGCGCAGAACGATCCAAGCAGTGAGCAGTTTTGCCCTTGATGCGCGTGAGATACACGGGATTATCGAGTGTGCAGATCACCCCATTATCGCTTCAGAACGAAAGGTGGTTAATGTCGACGCCCATGATTACCACGGACGGCATCCGACGTACCCTTGAGGAAGGCAATATTTTATATGGTTGAGAGTAGAATAGATGAAGACGCCCGCGTCGTCCCAGGCCCCAGACTTGATGCGAATGGTTTCGTGGATCAGGCTGCTTTCAGCGAAGTTTTTATTGGCAATGGTAATCGCTAACCAACCGAGGTCACGGCATCGTAAAAATGACCCAAGTTGTACACTCACTGTGCTTGCTCATCAAGGCGACCAGTTGTCCGTCTGAGTTCCAGGTGACATACTTGACAGGGGGACTGTTTATCTCGGCGATGATCTTTTGCTGTTGGATATCGTACAGAGCAACCGACGATGTCGAGCTTAGGATCAGACATGCAGTCCCACCATAGAAGATCTCGTTGGTCTGAATCGGTGCCTTGATCCCTTTCACCACGGAGTTCGACAAATCCCGAACCTCGATGAGCTAACGAACGCTGAGCAACCACAAAACTGACTGACACGATTTGGTTTACCTGTGTGGTCTTGTTCAAGGCAGCGAACCTGTTCCTTGCTACGAAAATTGCACTATGGGCCGGACCACGTTTACCATCCGTGGACGAGTCCTTGACCTCTCCATTCGTTTGCGTGGGTAGAGAAGACAGCTCGAACAAGCCGTTGTCGGAAGAGATCGTGGTGATAACAGACCGTTCGGCTGGGTTGTAACTCAGCGTTCGAGGAGGGACATAAGGACTGCCGAATTTGCGGAGGCTAAGAAGGCCAATGTCGGAACCGGAATTAAAGTCGTATGCTCGAACGTATTTATCCCGGATGTAAAATAATGAATCACCGTGAACTGAAAATGCGGGCCGTTCACGCTCGAGCTTGAACACAATGAGTCCACTGTCGTGGCCTGTATTGACAGCATTTCAGTAAAAGAGTATCTAGAAACGCAATTGACCATACCCGCGGCAAACAAGTTGAGGTTAGGGTGTGCAGCGAGGACCCAGAATCGGTCGTGTTCCCTCCGGAAGGTTTGAATTGCAGTTCGCTTTGCAAGGTCCCATACGCGCACAGTCTTGTCCTCACCACAAGAAACGATGAGTTCGTGTTTGGGGTGGAAGAGTGCACTGGAAACGTTGTTGAAATGCCCTCTGCAAGAGTCGACTTCCCAAGCCTTTGTTTCGCTCATCCTCCAAATCTTGATTGTGCGATCGTCCGCAGCAGAGACGATCAAGGGGAGAGTGGGATGGAAGGAAGCGAAATTGACGCCTCGGTCATGGCCCTCGAGGACATACTTTACGGTAGAGAACGTGTCGAAAGTCTCGAAATTATTGGGACCAGTGCTGGGAGTGCTCTTTCGCAAGCCAGATATGTCCCACACACGAACGGTCTGGTCCATGGACGTTGACACGATGAGATCGTCCTTTGGATGGAACTGGGCGGACATGACGTAGTGTGAATGACCGGTGAGGATTGCGATACAGTTGCGCGAAGTGCTGTTCCATATACGTATCGTCTGGTCGTCGGATGCTGATAGCTGAGATGGAACATGGGTGAGTGCACATGAGCAGAGGGACTACGAGTACTTACGATCCATGGCATTTCGTGATGGAACTGGACGGTCCGAACATAGTCGAGGTGACCGTGGAGAGTAAAAAGACAACGACGGTTTTGAGGACGGAGGTCTGCAGGCCATTAGAATCAGGCGTAAGACAAAGAGATGGGACTGACCCCAGACTTTGATCTTATAATCGTCGCCACCGGTGACCAAGAGGGCCCTGCTAGGATGAATGGCGACACCTCTGACGGGGCCTGTGTGACGAGGGTCAGCGATGGCGTTCACGTAATTGGGACAAAGCGGGGATACCTTCGTGTTCTTCGAACCTGTCCACGAGGACACCCATGCGATAGTTCCATAGCTGCACGCTACCGTTGTGGAGCGCGGCGGCGAGAAGGGGCTGCGTGGGGTGAAAAGCGAGACCTTGAAGGTGGGATGCAGAAGCGAAACTGGGATGAGCGCGAGACACGTACCTTTGACGCGATTGCTCTTTGACTCGAATTTTGTGAGCATGACCGACATGGAGGGCGTGAAAGAAGTAATCAAAGCTTTGGCGGGCTTCGATGTCGCGGTCAATGTCAACGTCGAGGACGGTGTTGGTACGTGGCTAGTGGCGGAGTTGGAAAAGAGACTTGGTTTGATGATGGGCGTGCTGGGGATCACGCCGTTCCTACTAAAGACTTGGTCAGTCTAGTCTAGTATTTTGCTAGTCGTCGCTGCTAACCCCGTACTCGAGTCCGCAGGTGTTCACCAGACTCACTGACCGTCTCAGGTCCCTCCGCGGAAAGACCGTCGTCATGTAAGCGTACTGCTCGACGTCCTCGGCGTCGCTTAATACACACATCAGCGATGGCACGCTCGTCACCCAGCGCCTTCACTTTTCGCCCATGCCGCACCCGCACAGGCATATCATTGGCTGGCATCGCATACTCACGGAACTGAGAGACTCTGACCTCCGTGCCATCGCCGTATTCGACGGCAAACAACGCAGCGCAGCCAAAGCCCGTGAGGTCAGCGCGTTGCCTTCTTCTGTCCTCTCGTGTCCTCATGTCATTCAACCTGCAGGTAGAACGTCGTAGAGAATCGCGAAAGATAGACGCCGCCCGCGGGTCCATCGAATTAAATAGACTTCATAGACTTGAGAAGCTGATGCGCCTCCTCCCCTATTACCGCTCATTGCCCAGCTCAGATCGACAACGCATCCGCGACGCGCTTGGCAGCATCACTTCAGCCCACAGATCCTTGGATGCCCATCCGTCAGGGTCCACCCTTCTTCTACCGTCATCCCTTCCAACGCCGTATCCCCCACCATCCTGCGCCCGCATCACATCTTACCCTGATCATATCCTGTCATCGTCACAACATTCGTATTGCAACAGCGTGGGCTCACACGACCTACAAGAGGTCTTGGATTATGTCGCATCCTCACAGTCAACATCGAGATCCGAACCACACCACATGCCACCATCAGCACATCTAGATAATGCCACCCTTGCAACCACAGACGACCAACACCCCTTCGACATCTATGATGACCCTTACGATGATATTTTGTCAATATTTCCATTTGTCCACTGGAACGCCGCCGTACAGCCCACAACGGCAACGCCTTACCCACAGCCGGATTCTATCGAGGCATTTCAATCAGAACTCTCCACGTTGTACTCCGAATTCAGCCAGTGTATCACTCAGCTCACGTCCATGCCTTCATCGTTTGAAGGGCCAGAGATCCCAGGACCAGAACACGATCATGCTGCACCAGAAGACACCCTTGACGCAAGCATCGAATATGCCATGTCCAAGCAACAGCTTCAGATGACGTTCGACGAAGGCTACGTTTGGAACTTGCTCTCGAGGCCGTCGTCTGACATACCCCCTCCCGAGACCGAGTCTGCGTTGATGACCCTCGCCCAGCGGAGCACCGTCATATCCCGGTCGTACCAACGCCGGAGCAGCGCCCCAACGACGCAGACCTACGAAGAATGCAAAGAGCTCTTGCGTGCCATGGGCGTCCCGTGCATCGAGTCGGGCCCGTTCGAGGCGGAAGCGCTCGCGTGCGCCCTCGTCACGCACGGTCACGCCGATTACGTCGTGAGCGAAGACACCGACGTCCTCGTCTACGAAGCCCCGATGCTCCGCGGCATCACCACCCGCGAATCCCCCATCGTCGTCGTGCACGGCGACGCCATCCGCACGTCCCTCGCGCTCGACCGCGCCGGCTACGTCGACTTTGCGCTCCTCCTCGGCACCGACTTTTCGCAGCGGATCAAGCACGTCGGGCCGAGCCGCGCGCTCAAGTTTATACGCGAGCATGGGTCGATCGAGCGTGTCGTTGAGGCAGAGCGCAAGTATCCCCCGCGCATGCCCGTCGGCGAGTACCTCGCGGAGGTCGGCATGGCACGGCTTGTATTTCAGAACTTGCCGCCGCTCCCAGATCTCGGGCTGCTCCGCCCGACAGAGGGCGATGCGGATGCCATGGCCGAGATCATACAGCGGTATCGGTTGCACCGGGCGTTGCCTGGTGCGTGGGACGTTCAGTCTGCTTTGGCGGGCAACTACTTTGGTGATGACCCGTCCGTGTGGGGATGATGGAGACACTTTAGTGGGGTATCTACGGCCGTAGAGAAGTTTGTTGTCATCGCATTATCTGGTTGGATGTCCTAGCTTTGGGGTCATCTGATGTCGCTCGAGCGCTTTGAAATATCAAGAGCATGATAATGTCAACGACCCTTTTCTCTCGTGTCGAGTTCACGTTTGCATTGCAATACAATGCAAGAGCCGATGGGGCGAGTTTTCAGTCTAACAATGCACAAGACTCTGGTAAACTTCACCATTCGATTTATAATTTAGACAGTATCTATACATAAATATGGTATGCGTACATGATACGATACAGCAGTATATCAAGAACATCAATGATGGATATCATATAAAGTAACGAAAGCAAGATAGAGAGGGGGGGATCAGTTATCATATTCCCTTGGAGGCATCGATACCATCACGACAAACGCGTCTGAATGTCCATCGACATCGTCTTTATACTTCGTTCCTCAGCATCAAGCTGAAACAGAGCTCACAAAACGGCTTCTCGTCCCGCAAGAAAAAGGATGGGTCCTCGAACGGTTTCTTGCAACTCTGCCATGCCCACTTGTCAGCAAGAAAACGAACCCAATTCCAAAAACGCTCACCTCGCAGACAAAGCATCCCCAACACCATTTACCTCCCAGAGCCTCCACGGCTCTGGCGCCGTCCCTGATACTCTTTTTGCACGCCTTGCATTTAGGCATGCGAAGTCGCACATGGCAGGCCTCGCAATAAGGATGACCCTTGTAGACAGTGAAACCAACGTCGTCGTCGTCGACAAATTCGCCGTCACCAGCAAAGTTCAACTCGCCCGTGCGCCCAATCGAAGGCGGAAGCGGACCGCTTGGTGCAAGGAACGGGTCCCCACATTCAGCACAGAAAAAGTGCTGCTCGTGGTAAGTGCGTTTACCCAGTGCCGGGTCATCGAGCGTGATGAACCGTTCATCGATGATGGCCGTTTCGCAGTGAAAACAGCGAGGAGCAAAAGCCTATCTCGGGTCATGTGCATCAGTCGTCGTCGCAACATAGCATTACTACCAACCTCATGATAGTCCAAATGACAGTACGGCTTTCCATCATGCTCGTAGCTGCTCACGTGTTCCAAGAGCTCATTGCAGATAGAGCACCTGAAACAATGAGGATGCCATCGTTGGCCCATGGCACTCACGATGCGACCAATAATGGGACCACGACACCCCCCGCACGAAAGGCCATTAGGACGTGCCGGGTTCGAAGGGGAGGGAGGGGGAGGAAGACCACGTTTAGATGAGGGACTGCGGCCAGGTGTAGGATGCAAAGGTAATGACTCTTGGATTTGCGTATGTCGAGAACCAAAGCCACCAGGTGTCGGTCCCTGTCTATGTGACTGGGCCGACTCTGAGATCGAGATTGTTGGAGGAGAGACAGCAATAGAGGGGGGATCAGCAGCCGACACCGAAATCACAGGTGCACCAGGCTCCGAGACTGTGATGCCCGGTGCCTCTGAGATCGAAATTGCAGGTGTGACCGGTGCAGAGACCGAAATACTGGGGCCATCCAACACAATGATACTGGGACTGGATGCATCGTCACCAACGCCAGTATCATCATTGTGCCCATCGGGAAGCGATATCTTTGGCGGCGCTGTCTGCGAAAGTTGCGTCGGTGATTTGATTGGAGGCTGAACGGGCAACTGGCCCCTTCTCTCTGGAGAGTGTGACTTAGCATGGAACCCCGTGGATGTATTACTCCTGCCATTCCCATTTGTGTTACCGCTTCGTGGTGTGGCATCGTGGCTGGGTGTCCATTGCCTTCTCGGTGGTGTATCATTCGTGATCTCAATTACCGGAGCTTGAGCGAAACCCTGACGATTAGGAGAGGGCGATCGGCGCAAGGAAGGCGGCGGCGCATCATCTAAGTCAATGTCGGCATTCCTAGCACGCTGTTTCTGACGCTGGCGTTCGCTCAGCTGCGAGAGTTGCTGCGGCTGAGGGTGCGGCGGCGGCCGAGGTGACTGCTGCGTATATGGCTTCCGATCAAACGCGGCATTTAGATTCGGAGATGACGAGAAGACGGGCGCCGAATGTGTTGGACTCGTTGGCAGCGAAGCTGCAGGTCGCGAAGATATGCCGTTTGGCTTGGATGCTGGCTGGCCATCTAGTTGAGCATGCGTCAGATATCATGCTACCCATCATTAACAGGGACTCACTCGAAACGTCCGCCGTACCAAAGAGAGAGCGAGTATTGTTTCCTGGTGTGCGAGGAAGAGGTGGGACGTTATCGGGCCACCCTTGTTGGCGCACAGGGCTAAGAGGGCCAGGAACATTTCGAGTAGGACTTTGTGCCAAGGCAACAGCTGACGCTTCCGGCTGACTCTGTCTTTGCCTTCCTCTCGCGCGCTCCTCCTCTAAACCGATAGACGCAAAGCGGAGAGTGAGAGATTGAGGCTCTGTTGTGGCAACAGGACGGCGATCGGAAAAGGAAGTAAATGGGCTGAATTCTGGGGACGACATCCGCGTCCGAGGATTCTGGGGTGTTTTAGATTGACTTTGTGGAGTGCTTGAGTTCACAGCAGGCGGTTGAGGGAGCGTCACCGGGCGCGCAGACCGCGGTCGAGCGGCTGGCTCCTGCTTAGAATCGGGGACAATGGCACTGACGGTCTGGCTGTCATCGCGGTTGGCAATAGCAATCCTAGAATGCGCAGGCAAATCTCTAATCCCGTACTTGGGAGAGCTCGGGATGTCCGTGTTCCTTGCGAATACCATCTCGTGTTCGTCCTCGTCGTCTGCCTGCATTGGATCAGCAAACGTCATCGGTTCGTACGAGTTGTCAGAAATGTCAGATGGAGAGGACGGCTCTTGCTCATCTTCCGAGGAAGCAGGGACGCGTTGGTGGAGAGAAAGTATGCGGGGCGGCTCGGTAGGCGAGGAGGGGAGGGGCCGACGGGATGGAGAGAACTGCGGTCTCTGGGCTGGTGGTGGACGCTCGGGACTCACTGAGTGCAAAGGGTTGGGACGCGGTGGAGGGGCGGCCGGCGGGACCGTGGATGGGAGGCCGCCGGAGACGGTGCTTCTGCGCTCCATCATGTTTGGTCCGATCTGCACGGAGGAAGGCGCAGGAACATTACGATTCCATAGCGGTGCAGGAATGGAATCCTGTGTCTCGTGCATGTCGGAGCGGGATGACTGGGGCCACGTCGGCGGCGGCGTGGAGAAGGGTGGTGCGGTTGTAGGAAGAGGACGTTGGGTGACTTCTGGGAGGGGCGCGGTGCGGCGGGAAAAGGAACTGGGAATGCGGAGATCGTGATCCGCGTTGGCGTTGATGGCGTTGATGACGGACTTGACTGGGCTAACGGGTCTAGCGGTGAGATCGATGCTACCGTGCTTTGTGGAGGGTCTGGTAGGGGAGAGCGTGGGCGTCGGGAGGGGACGTCGCGCGGGAGGAGCTATCGGGGACGGGACAAGTGTGGCGGAAGGAGCGAGTATGGCGGGCCGGGATGGGGCAGGAGCCTGGACGACAAGCGGGGACTGGCGGAGGGGGGGCGGCATCGACTCGGGGCGGGTGCGGGGCGTCGGGAGTGGTCTGCGAGACGGACCGGTCATGTGGATAGGCCCAGTTGGCGCGTATGCGCCAGTCACTGACAGTGGGGACCCACCGGGCACATATGGTAGCTGGTTCGTGTACTGAAATCCGATCGACTTCTCGCGCCCGTACATGTGCTGACCGCCGTGTTCGACGTGGCGAACGTTGTGCAGCGATGGTGGAGTCGCGAATGTCCGCTGCTCGTTGTACGCCATCGCAACGATGTGCTCATCAAAAACACACACCGACTCATCTTCATCATCACGTGATACAATTACAAACATGTACAAACAACCCCTATCCGCGCAGCGTCTTCCAAAACGTCCCGTTCGGAAATTCATACTCGGCGATGCTTCCTGCGTGCATCTCCGTACTACAGTCATATCGCGTCAGAAAAAATACTTCCATCCATCTCCGCTCAGTACACACCTGTATCCTTCATTCTCCTTGTCCGGTACGATATACCGTCCTTGTCCGTTGATCGAACACGGGTACACGAAATGTTCGTGCAAATGGTTCGCGTATTCAATCACGTTCCGTTCCATCGTCCCAGAGATGACAATATAGTCGATCAGGCTGTACAACGCCGATGATGACGTGTTCGCATTGATCACCTTTGCACCCACCTTAGGTGAATAACGTGTTCACAGAGCCCGACGCCTCCGGCATGTGGACACACCAACACGCCGAACCTACGCTGTATCAGCACCCGTTCGGCCCATCAAACAACCCGTCCCACTCACTTGGCCGCCATCAGCAGCACAGCAAGCACCTCGCTCACCCCACCCAGCCTACACGCATCAATCTGTGCAACATCCACCGCTTCCGCCTGAAATAACTGCTTGAATGTCATCCTGTTGTGCGCATGTTCTCCCGTTGCAACGCCGATCCCGTACGGAGCCAGCGCCCGTCGGATAGCAGCGTGCCCAAGAATGTCGTCAGGTGCCGTCGGCTCTTCAATAAACCTAAACATAATGTCAGTTTGTGACTCATCCGTCGACCACTGCAGCGCACCATGGTCGGATCTCTTCGAGCGCCTCCACATATCTGATCGCTTCTTCCACGTCCCATACCTGGTTTGCATCAATCATCAGCACTGCCCCAGTCGGGCCTGCGTTGCGGCCTTTCAGCTCGGGACTGTTTCCATTGCGAGGGGGCTTATCTAATCGACACCTCGTGTTATGCACACAGGCTTCACGTCGTCAACTCTCCACATACCAGCAGGATAATTCTTTGGGTCATCGATGATCTGCCTGATCATTCTCCCGCGTCGCAAATCGTCCTCGAGTGAGGCCCCGACTTTCATCTTGAAGTGGGTCCATCCAGCTTGGACCGCTTCTTTCGTCAGACGTGCAACCTTGTCATCGGAATACCCTAACTCGCAAGGTAGTCATCAGCGCGACGAGGTCGGTCCTGTCATCAACGCCAGCTCTCACCGAGCCATCCCGCAGACGTGATATACGCAGGATATCTGACAATGGTACACATGTCATCGCTGATAAGGCGTCAAAAGAACGGAAGTTGCACACACCCGACCTTTCTGACATGCGCCTCTCTCTCCTGTTTTCCACCTTCCTTGGCTTTCAGCATCGCCAACGCTTCCTCGCGTGACAACACATCAGTGATGTACCGAAACGCTGTCGCATTGACAAGTTCTTCCTAGATGCCGCGTCCACGAGGTCGATGAGGCGCAACACCCAAAACCGAATTGCACACTCAAGATCTCATCCGTGTGAGAACGACAACACAACCTACCGGCGTCATGTCCACAATGAGCTTCCACAGCGGCTTCTTCCGCGATCTCGCAAACATATCCCACACCGCATTATCCACGGCCGCAAGGGCCAGATGAATGATCCCCTTTTCAGGGCCAATCCTAGGTCACAAACCCCGTCAATCGCGCATGGCGTGCAGGGTGACCTGGTGAGCTCCCTTTCTGGTGCAAAGTAGGTCCGACCGTGGGATGCTCACCAGCGCAATTGAGGGTCGGAGGACAACCAGTCCCATGCCTGACCCATGTTCGCAAACATCTCCTCGGGATCGCGGCCTATCAGGCGCTGAGCAAGCACCTGTATGGCATGGCAGACCTATTCGCGCGTCATCGATCGCCGTACGACAGTGAATCATTACTCGATGATGTGCAGGGAAGATCACGTATAGAGCCACAGGCACACCCGTGCGCCCACTCTCGGACGGTTGATACGGAGGGGCGGTCTCGAGGAAGAAACTACATTGCGACGACTTACGATCTCTGTTCCACGGCCGATGGTGAATGTCATCCCGTGGCCGACCAGGCCATAATCGGTATAGAGCGTGACGTATGCTGCGGAGTAGTCACAGTCCGTATTCCTGTGCACGACGCCATCATGAGTCTAGTCACCGACCCTCGAACGCAGGCTGGGCCACCCCTTTTAAGGGGTAGGGTGGGGCCCATGTGTGTAGGGACACTCACATTGCATCGCTTCCATCACCCGTGAGGGACGTTGGGAAACGGACGTCTGGAATTGAATGGTCTCAAGTGTGACAACATCTACACGAGGACGTTGCTCACCGTGCGTCTCGAAGTGTGTGAACTTGCCAGGCATCAGGCGATAGAATAACGACTAATCGACGCGATGGGGCTGAGGAGACCCGGCTCTGCGTGGTCGACAAGGGGTTCAAGAGATAAGATCCACGCAGCCACCGTTTTTATCCATAGCAGGTGTAACCAAAGACACACATGACTAGGTGAAATCAAGATCATCTGACACGAGGGTGGGATTTCAGACTCTCGGAGGATGTAGTAGGGTGTACCTTTCTCTTTTGCAGACGAGCTTGATGGTCACGAAGAAGAATACCATCAGCGATCAACAGAACCGTAACCCGGACCCTAACATACCAACAAAGTCGAGGACGAGAAGCAATTAGTGCTCGACATGACGCAGAGCAGCTGATGATCGTGATCGAACTGTCTCGATCATCACAAGCGGCTCGCCACCGAACTCATTGGATCTCGTTCTGGTCGCAGCTGACCATCTCGGTAAGAGAATCATGGACTGGCACGATGGCGCACTGGCAGGAAAAGTCGCGTGCACCATCGTGGAGCAAGTTCAACCAGTCCCAGCCTGAGACAGGTAATTCAGTAGACCCACTCAGGCTGACCCGGTTGGCCCACTGGGCTTCAGGGAAATACTGGGCTTTAGTGACTCGCCCATACTGCTGTATCTTCACGATGGTATGCAGCAAACGACGTGCGAGACTGAAATTGACACGTGTTGCTCTCCCGCAGGGAGTCGAGCATAACCGCAGTGATCGATCAGTCTGGTCCCTTTGACCAGGTCAAAGGGTATTACCATGCTCAGCCCACAACACCCCCCGTCGAAACCCAATAGCTGCAGGAGAAATACAATGCGAACATTGGACGTGATGTGATCGCATGGGAATGGATGCGACAAGTCAAAAACAGACATACAACAAGCAAGCGGAACAAGTGTGAGCAGAGACGTAGGAGTAAATGGGGTGCGAAACTTGTCGATACAATCACCGCGGATCACAAGTCAAACATCGGAGAACAGAGAAAGCGTGAAAGAGAATTCGACGAGCAGAGTCGTCACCATCCAAAATTCCGTCTTTTTAGTAACCCCCGTTCCCTGACAACGACAGACCGGCATGATAGGTACGTCAGTCAGCAACCCTTGCTCGCAAACCCAAACCACGCCCTCCTCAGGTGTGCTCAGTTCACGTCGTCCAATTTTTCCTTGTCATGGGCTGCCGTTACCGCGGCCGCGGCCACTTGTTCGCCCTCGACATCAAAGTTCTCGACAAGATCGGGAACGTCGTCGTCATCGTTGTCAGCACCAGCCGCCGCAGGCCTCTGTTGCCCTTGCTGAATGGCTTGGTAAGATTCTGCGAGCTTGCGCAGCGATGCAAGGGAGTCCGGCCCGAGCTGGTTGAGAATACCGGGGACGAGCTCTGTGAGCTCCTTGACGTGTCCTGCACCATAGATTGCAAAAGTATTGGCGGGGACCGCGGCATGAACTGTTCAGAAATAGAAAAGAAACCGATATTAATACCCCAAACGAGCTAGATGCGAGGTAACACGGCACGGTGGGAGAGAAATGAAGTGTGCAGGCGGTGAATTCGAAAATGAAATCAAAGCAGGACGTACCTTTTGGAGCGGTGAAGTGTAGTACGTTTCCATCCTCCCTGAACATGTTTACCTCCTCTACTCCGGCTATAGGTTGTACGTTAAGTTTCTTGAGGGCGGCCTGTAGTTTTTTGTCGTCTTGCGCGGCAGAAGGTTTAGTTTTTCGGACGACTTTCCGACGCATGGTGCCCTTTCCACCTGGAACATGTTAGAAGCGAAGATTTCGGGGAGACAGATGCAGAGATGCAGCGATGATCACGCCGCGGGCAGGGCTGGCCAAAAATCGCTCACCGAGCCGGTTGGCCGCAGCCTGGGCCTGTAATTTGGCCAATTTTACGGGATCCATGAGGGGCGGTGGGGAGGATCAAAGAGGGAGGGAGGTGTAGGATGAAAAGTTACAAACAAGGTTTACACAGAAACACGCGTACACAAACCACGCCATTCTCAGCGGCACAGTCAGATAAGATAATCTCTCCCAACGTCGTCCATGTCCATCGAGTTCCACATTCGCCCCGCCACCGTCGACGACGTCGTGCGTACTCACATCCATGTCACGTACATCGCTGACACCATCATCAGGACGCACTTCTCCAGCTTGTCCGCGATCTCGTACGATCTCCGCCGTGTGCCGAGAAACTGGCACTGACATTCGCATAGGCCACATATGAGAAGGAGCCAGAGTCCGCAAAAGCCACTTCGGAACTGGTAGAAACGTCTGTCTGTTATTCTAAGCACCCACCTTACCTTCCGCAGTTTCGAGAAAACATTTTCGAGAAAGGCTACGCACACGCCCTTCTCGCGTTCCAAGGCACTTCCGAGGACCCCGGCATGCCCTTAGGCATGGCCCTCTACTTTTTCAATTTCTCCACATGGACAGGGCGACCAGGGTTGTATGTATGTCTTTGGCGCACAGTCACCACTTGCACGCTTGATCCGAATACCCGACACAGCTTGAGGATCTGTTTGTGAAACCAGACGCGAGGAACAGAGGAATTGGCAAAGCATTGTTTGCCGAGCTTGCCAAGGTAGCACAAGCAAAGGTAACTTACTTATTTCCTCTCTTTGTGCGCCAACCGCTGTTTTTTTTTCCCTGACAGAACTGCGGACGCCTTGATTGGTCCGTACTCACGGTGGGTTCTTGTGCCTGGATTAACTACACTTATGAATTTATTTGGCGATTGGCAGTGGAATGAGCCGTCCATTGCGTTCTACGAAAAAGTTTTGTCGGCTAAACGCATGGATGGCTGGATGGGCATGCGGTTGACAGACGAGGGCATCCAAAACTTGACAAAGTTTGCCCTCGTTGCGAACTGACTAATTTACCCTGTGGTAGGGCCCACTCTGGATATCGTTGATGCAACCGTACATCCATATACTCTCCGCAGGATGCCGCGGCGGTGCCAACTCAGTCGCCACTGATATATGACGCAGTATTTGATGGGGATTTGACATGCACGACTGTATAGCCCGATGTACGGAGTAGACGAAAAAGGGCACATTGTTATACTCCATCATAGCTCGCGCCACCGGCCTAATAGAACGGACATGTCAGAAAAGTGGGTGCCGTTCCGATGCGTCACTCACTTTACGCAGTTTGGAGATGATGGGCTCCTCCTTCAAGTCATCCTTTTCGCGAGCAGCCACCTCGATTGAGTAAACGCGCAACACTTGTTTGACATCTGCTGCATGGACAGAGATCTGAAATGTGCAGAGGAACAAAGTGAGTTGAGGAACATTGGCATCACAACTAGGGTAGAGTGGGTGTGTACGCTAGAAAGAGTCCACATGGCGCCGATGACCTGACAGGTACACGTAAACGGAGGAGCGAGAGACCGACCTTTGCTTTTCGCATCACCTTGCAGCCCGATCCAATCCAAACAACGAGAATAAACTTTTCGCGCAGGGATTCTTTGTCGTTGGAGTAAGTGATGCGTGCATAGCCGTAAGAGGCCTTGGAGTCATCAAGGGCATCTCGGAGCTCTGCGAGGCCACGTGTGCCCGTCTTTGTGACTACGAGTTTGTCTGAACGGTCGGACTAGTGGGTGCGTGTGAGTGTGTAGCCGCACCACCAAGCGGGCCTGAAGCTGACCTCATAGTCCAAAAGCAACCAGTTGGTGTCTGATTTGTCAGAGCGGACGTCCAAGTAGGCTGTAGGATCCGCGAACACGATGCTCGTTCAAACGAGAGATGACTATCGGACGAGCAGGGGCTGACCTTGGCTGATACCTTCGTTGGACACGTCCGCCATGGTGGTGGTCGTCACACACGGGATCGGAGGATGCCGAGATATCGCGGAGTGCAACTCTCTTTCCGACGCCCATATGTCCCTGCGAATCCACTCGGTGCTCGCCATCGCCGGTCGTCGTCTCTACTCCCAGCGCGTCCCTCCCCGCAACTGGCAGCTCGCCGGCCACGTTCCCCCCACATCCCTCCTCTTCGACAGCGGCGCCCCGGCACTCGATCTCTCCGAAGACGCCCCTCCATCACCCCCCAAAAAACGCCCTGATGCAGCTCCAACCCCTGAGCAGTGGCGACAGCATCGCGCACAGATCAAAAAGGCATTCCCGGATGGCTGGAACCCCACGCGTAAA
>JBBPOD010000128.1:0-29419 GCA_038091255.1 Tylopilus intermedius | reverse complement strand
CTATGATGAGCCTAAATATAAGCGTTACCCCCGCTACTATTCCCCCGAGGGCGATCGTCACCGGGAGTGCGAATACGAAGCCCAGCTTGCTAATCCGCGCCGCCGGCGGAGGAGGTCGTTCACGGCCCAACCGCCTCCAGCGATGCCGCCGCAGCCTCAGGTTTGTCGAGTCCCACTGGCACGTCCTTCAACCCCCTTACCTGCATTCGTACAGGACGAAGTGATATTTACGGTGCCAGCACCGCCAATGGTACCGGCAGATCTTGCCAGTCTAGCAAGCGATGTTAGCGTAGACGGGCCATCCCAGACAATCTCCCAGCTCATTCACCATGTAGGCGTCGTTCGTCATGCCATGTCTTCTGAAACGTCACTCACGTTCTTGGGTCTTCCGACATTCAGGATGGCAAGGATCCGATCACGCACATCGCCAATGCAAGCATTTTTATTCCTTCTGACCGCGCTGAACATCATGTCCTGGTTGCCTCGTTCCCCCTCCAAGCAGAGTTTATGCGTGTCGTGGTGCCCAGTATCGACACACGTGTCTATTACACGGTGCGCCTTATGATCTTTTTCTCATACCCGTCCTATAATATTTCCCAGTGCGAAGTCAAAAACACCAGCGAATACGTCCTGCTTCCGGGTACCGTCAAGACCTATCTCAATGACAAACATGTCTCGTCCACCGAGATCCACGTACGTCCCTCTGATGCACTCGTCCCTGATTGTATTTACGACTGAGCGTCACCAGAGCACCGACTTGCCACAGATACTGGAGTGCTCGCTTGCGGTCGACACTGGCGTGAAGACGATGCATAATCGTGCGCCAGATGCACTACCCTCTGCCACAGCGTTCACTGGTAAAGCGACGACGACATACACAAGCGCGACGATGCTTCACAATATGCATACGGAGGCGATCCGCGGCGTCATCGTGCGGAGCTCTATCCCGTTGCCGGCAGATCCAAGGATCACGATTGTTTTGAAGGAGCCTGCAGGGTTGGCGGAGATGGATGAGGGAAGCGTCTCTGTGAAAGAAGGGTGTCTTGCGCGATGGTCGACGACGGGTGGGCGGAAGGGGAAACAAATGGGATTGTTCGAGTGGGTGTGTGACATGAACCCGGGAACGGAGATGTTGAAAGCCGTCTGGGAGGTTTGCGCCCCACAGGACTTGAAGTTGTTGGAGCAGGAACGTACCTAGCGCAAAACGCTCTTCCAATTACACATTTTTCTTTGTAGTCCGAACGTGAATGTAACAAGCCATAATTTCGTGTATGAACATGGGATACAAGCAGTAACAAATCCGTTGTTTCCCCCCTCTCGTATTCTTACATCTGGTCGTTGTACACAGTGCATTCCAAGAATTACAGTACACCGTCGGCGCGGACCGCACATTGGCCAAAGTTGAGCTTCTTAAGACCTTCTTCCTTGGGTAAGATGTCCTGAAAGATAATGCAGTTGGTGCCATGGTCACGCAAGCGCAGTGCGCAACCAGACATACATGCTCGAAAATGCCCAGGGGTAGGGCAAGAGTGACGCAGGCGTTGGGTGAGTCCTATCATGTGTATACGTGTTGACCTATGCACACTCCAAATGGACAATCGAATACGTACCACGACAGCGCCAACGTGGCTCTCGACCGGAGCAGCAGAGAGAAGGAGATCTAGCAGAATTCGTTCGATATCAGCACGCTGATAGGGACCATCCCAACGGAATTGGAGTAAATAAATGGACACGCACATGCTTGTTCGCGGGCTGGAGACATGGTCGTACACAGCGTTCGTCATTTCCTAACAGCAGAACCAAGCTCGAAAAGTCAACTCACTGTAGCCGATCTGGGGCAATCGCGTGTCAGCGGGCGGCTGTACAGAGAACATTGTTGATACGTACTTTTTGCAAGTACGCAATAGCGTTGAGGGCAGCCTGCTTGTAGGCGACGGTACTGGGAGCGTTTCAACGCCAGTTCGAGAGTCAGGAAACAACACCCACGCGTCCATGTTGTACTGCTTCCCGTCACCGTCTGGGTGTATATTAGCAAAAATAAGCGCGGACGAAACATGCGCATTACGCACGAATGTCAACACTGATGCCCTCGAAGATAAGCTAGTTCCGCTGAATTAGCTGAAGGGGGTCAATGATTGGATTGGCTAACCTTGGCCGAATACAATGGGTCCACAGGGGATGGCTGTCGAAGTCCGTTAGAATATATGGTCTTACGAAATAATTGCTGCAAACCAAGAATATGGGCTGCTTGAGTGCAAACTTTTCAATGCCACCCTTGATGATGCTAGTCTTGAACTTGATGATGCCAGCCTGTCGCTATCATTAACCAATGCGCCTGCAAGGAAAGGCGAGCATATGCCTCACCATCTCGATGGCGCCACAGAAAGAAAGCTGATGCATGTAAGTCAGGTACGATTATGTTGACATTGACGATCAGCCCTACCTCCCCCTAGGCATAGATTAGCATCCATATTTATACAGGGAAATTTCAAGAGTATAATCCACGTACATCACCTTGCGAGAAGTGTAAATCCCCAACGGAGAGGTTTGCACCCTTCACAAAGACTGGGAAGTAGCATCGAGAGCCCCTGGATGGCGGTAATTATAGCTCTGAGTGGCCCATGTCACTTTAGCAAACAAACTTACTTGGACAGATTCTTGATCTACACTCGAAATATCAACTAAGCAAGCGAGAAAAATCATATGCGATCACCCACGTCACAGTTACCCCCATGTTCACGTCCAGGAATGGTTCGTGCGCCCTCGCGGTGTATCTTTTCCCTAACATTATTTGGAATGTCTTGGCCGACATACGCTCCCGGAACGAGCGGGCCGTATGCAACAGGAGGGACAGCGTTCGCGTTCGCTTCGATCAAGCCGACTTCGCGTTTATTCCAGGTAGCAAGAAGCTCATGCGATGGTGCAGTTCCGATCAGTCCGGGGTGCGAAACGCCGGCAAAACGAACGCCGGGTATATGTCTCGATGTAGCATAGACGCCTGATTTGATGTTCAGTTCACCGAAAGGGTGTGCTGCATCTGGCCAATCTCACCTTCAAAGTCCCAGATGGCTTTTGCCGCTCTACTCCTAAATTCTCGTGCTGGAAGGACATGGCGTCGTCATAACACCGCTTCAAACAAATATACTCTCCTTACCAAATAAACCACCACCGTTTTCAAGTTCAAAGATACCCTGTGTTAAAATCAGTGTTTCTATCCCAAGTGACTCAGTAATTTTGACCCACGGTGTAGCCCCACGGCATTTTATCGAATGGTTTCACTACAGTTTGGGCAGGTCAGGACATGCAAGAAATGCGATCTTTGTGTCATACCATCCAGAATGTCAACGACAAGACAGTCACCGGGCTCCGCACCTTCGACGGCGATTGGGCCAGATAGGTTGTGAACGGAGGTAAGGTCAACGTCACGAATGTCGTCACTGACTAGAAAATAAGGGAAGATCACTGAGGCACGCCACAAGAAGCGACACTATGTGATCATACAGTCATTGTTTCCAATTTGGGCGCCGGTCCAATCTGGTAAATCTCCTGTAAGCGACCACGCTTTCCGACCTGGTTCTAGAAGGGACATACCAACGCATTCGATGTTGAATACCTAGGAAAGGGTTTCAAAGGATAGACCCGTATTGTTTAATCCACGTACCTCCCCCGGTTTTACAGTGGCAAAGGGCGGTATATCAGGACTGGACAAAACGGTTCAAGGACGTTTCAATTGCCATTGTGAAATGACATACTGCCATCTGTTGTGCAGCCCCTATGAATGCATTATCAGCCTATGTACCGTACGTGGATTACTATCTGACCTTCTGCTCCCGAGCGGGTCTGGTAGACGTGAGTTTGAGCAATCAGTAAACCGACCTGATGGAACGTCATCCTTACACGAAAGGGTCCACCTTCAAGTTGCAGATGTGAGATAACCATCCAGCGCCAGCATGCGTGAGCTCTCACCTGAATGAGAGTGGGGTGAGTGACAGAGTTAGCTGCAGTAGCCATTGCGAGAATGAACTTTCAAGACTGTCCAATGAGCAAGAATAGAGGGTGGGCAAAGGGTGAGAAGGAGCAGTCTGGGAGTTATAAAGCAGTCCTGTGGTAGATGATAGGACGGAGCTGCGCCTATCCCGTCTTATCAATGCCGATAAATGTTTTGTCTATGACATGCGAACTGGTGTTAGGAAGCATTTGACTATGTCAGTGATAACATGACCCCGGTCATGGGAGGTGGGATCACACACACGTCTCGCTATTTTGAGAGGGTGTGAGAGCCCAAAAGTCTTGGCTGAGAATCGGCATATCTGGTCAATAAATGCCCTCTTCACCCGTCAATGTATTCAGAGTGTAGGCAGATAGTTTACAACTGTACTATCACTGCTGGTGAATAAAGTTGGAGGGAAAGCGTGCTTGTGACAGCACATTGCCAGTGGCCCAGTTATAAAAGCCGGCTCCGAAGCGCTCTGATTGTGACTAAGCCAACATTGTCACGGATTTTCCCGGCGCGTTTCCGGTCTGCTCACTGGCAGCGGGCCTTCAATCCGCTACTAGTAGAACTCGCAAAATGATTGGCCCCTTTCTCTTTCCAAAAGAATCGGGTGTCGTTTAAGCACAATCAACCACGTTCTGATAAGGTCTTGCTGGGATACTTGGTAAGTTGGTTGCAATGGAGTCAACGAAATTTGGTCGGATAAGCGATATTGAATTTTGCAGTATGAGACCTCGCCTCGTGTCTGGCCAAATTGCTTAGTCAACATCGATTGGAGGGGCCCTCAGGAGTTTGCTTTCTACGATGTCAGCGGTCCAGTGAGAGGGACCCTTCGTCCGGTTCAGTTCCGCGCCTGGGGGTCGGCCTCTGGACTTGGGCGAGCGATTGCAACGAACATAGAATGCGTCTTACCTTTTATGAGCTCTCGTGCTGGGTAACTGAATCACTCCTTGTCAGGCCAACTGTCGCTGATATAAGGCTGGGTTGCGCTCGTACTGTGGAATGACAATGGTCGGGAAAGACTTCTGTTCAATTATCTGGATCACTGTATCACGATGATGCCACTCAGGCACCACCAAGATGGCATAGCAATGTTGTGCACTGTCATCGTTCGTTGGCTTTTCCTCGGCCCACGAGTGCAGCTAATAGTCTTTGGAGGGCACTCCTACGACCCAGTTTTGAAATGTTGCCGTTTCCTGCTTGGGTCCATCCGGGTGCATTGGAGGAGAACCCACAGAAGCAAAATAACCCTTTCCTCTTACGACAACTCGGAATGTATTGCATACACCTGGCCGTATATCCCGCAAGCTCCGCGTCCTGGCAGCGAAGTTGTATGCATTTTGCGGCTCACGCACGTTGTTTCAACTCCAGAGATAAGAGCTATCATGATTTTTTCTTTACCGCCTTGAGGATGATACCATTTCAAAACACTGCCGCACTATTGGATTATCCCATGTCACTTGGTGGAAGAGCCCACCTCCGCACACGAGTTTTACGGTACCGTGTCCTCCGGTTATTTCATTTCGGTAGACATCAATGTCCGATGTTTGGCTCAATATACATACGTAGGTGCTCGCCGCACCAGTCGTTGACAGACCAATCCATCTGTTTCAGGTCTCTTCTGCTGGGTTCGTCAGAGACAGGGTATTCTGGCTGGGAGACGCAGCGAATGTAGCAAACATAGATATATGATTGCATTACAGGGTAAGTGAGTCCCAGAGTTCCCCTCCGAACACTGATATGTCCAAGCAGCGTGTACTACTGGATTGCGCCACGCCAGGCCATGGACACTGAGTATTTTGGTCTAGTCGACGAAGTGGCTCATGCATCTTCTTTCCGCTAGCCGGCTTACAAGTAAGCACTCATCGGAAACATATTCATAGCCTGAACCCTTGTCCTCCAAAATATATATTGACTCTATAGCTAGAGAGCGTTTCGGCGCAGCTTCCAGTTGCTCTTTTTGTTTGTCTTAAATGATTTAGGCATCTGTCTAGTATTCTTCGCAGCAGACAAGAACAGGAGAAAAATGGAACAGGGAAGATTACACACATGTTTGTTATGTCGCTCCTGCAACTTGGTACTGTGGTGGATTGCTGAGCATTATAATATTACCACAGTGGAACTGAAGCCGTCATGAAAGTGCGGCTAACTGCAGCACAGTTAGCCTCCTCCGTGGCACGTGCATTACAATTGAGATGGAGTCATTTTTTCACATCAACACCGATAAAGCTATGGGCTTCATTGTCCCATTTTCCAGGCATATCTCATTGTCGATCCCTTCGTGCACGATCCACCAATCAACATCGATTCATTGTTTATTTCTCAGGTTTCCATCAGATCCCCGACGCCCCGTTTGAAGAAGCGCAAGGGATACGAAGGAGTTTTGGAAATCGGAAGATCGTGAGGCTCGATAGGCGTATCCCGAAACGGATGGTGTCGAGACTATGAAAATTCTGCTTCAAGCCCAGATTCAACTCTTCAAGAAGGTTCCATTCCTTCGTGGGGGGGGGGGGCGAAGTAGATCACGCGTGGCGCTTGATCATCGAGTCAAATACGGACGGTGGGGTTTCCTGAGACCTTTTTGCGATATTATACTGACTACTGTCTTTTACCTTTGTCTGGGCAATTGACCGACCTTAAGTAAGACACGAACAAAATTGTGGGGAAATGGACTCATCAAAGATAGTTTGTCCGCTCAGGCGATAGACTCTGAGGGCCCTCAGGAGTTTTCTTTTTACCATGTCCGAGTCAATACGACGGCTCTTGGTGACCGGCGTGTGAACTGAAAATTCCGTTCCAAGTTAGATTCAACGTTTCAAGAAGGTGCCAGCCCTTCGTTCGACTCCCCGAAGTTCATAGAGATCACGCGACGGAACCATTTGCGCGGCGCTTGATCATCGAGTCGAATGGGGTTGGTGGAGTTGTGAGGTCTTTTTGCGATATTATACTGACTAATGTCTTTTACCAAAGTACAGGCTGGACCTGCTTGCGCGGTTCTACTTGGCAACTCGAAATGGATGATCACTCCTGATGCGGCCTACAATACCCTGGTGCCGTGACTCAGTCTGGATCTTCTTTTTTTGCTCCGTCTCGTGGGATCGTTATGGATTTCGCGTATATAGTGAGCCGCAAATCCCTAAACTTCCCCGAGCCGGTATCACTGCCGCCTGAGGTAAACCAGGCTCTGCGGCGTGTCCGCGTTCGTTCCCCAGTTCATTCGTACTTCCCTGGATCATGCCTTCGGAGTTTGACATCATCTTTGCCGGAGGCGAGCCTATCCGTTCCACTCACTTCTGGGACCATTGCTCATGCGTTAAAATTGACACTAGGTGGAACAACGGCGTGTGTCATCGCTGGAAGACTAGCTGTCGCAGACCCCTCCCTTCAGATCCTCGTCGTCGAAAGTGGTCAGCACACTCGGGATGATCCCCGTCATGTTCAGCCCTGCAGATACCTCGAGCACCTTGCGCCGGGGAGCACTACCGTCTCCTTCAATACTGCCAGGCCGAGTGCACACCTTAACGGACGCTCCATTGTTGTGCAGTGTGGCCGAAGCGTCGGCGGCGGCTCCACCGTCAACTGTGAGTTACTTACCTTTGGCTTCATTTCCCCACATGATTCATGACATTCGTGTAAATTCAGTCATGTTATACGCACGAGGTGCGGCATCGGACTATGACGATTGGAGTGCCTTCGGCAACAAAGGATGGAGCTTTGATGAACTTCTTCCTTTCATTAGAAAGGTAAACATGAGGAGCTCGCATTCATATGAATTGACTTAGTGTGTAGCTCGAAACCTACACCCCAATCCCGGACAGGCCGACTCACGGTTACTCAGGACCGGTCCAAATATCCGTTGGTGGTGCCGACTTTGGGATTGGGAAGCAGTTATTGGATGTTGCCAAGGAATATGATCCAATCCGTCCTCAGATCGATGACAACAATGATTTCAGGTCTGGAAATGCGTATAGCGTGGGTATTTCACGTTGCTGGCAATTGCTTTTGTACCTGATAGATTGCTTTCTCAAGCCAGCTTACAAGTAAGATTTAATGGAAACACATCAGACCGCTGATACCTACACCTTCAAAGATATATAGACCCTGCTACCGGAAAGCGTTGCGATGCTGCTTCCCGATACTTATATCCACAGTCGGAAAATCCAAATTTAACGATCATGGTGGGGAAACGTGTCAAACGTGTCATTATCGAGTATGTTAGATATGGACATATCTTGAAATTGGATTCATACCTTGAACAGGAACGGACGAGCAGTTGGTATCGAGTATACGACAGATGCCAAATTACCCGAAGGAATCAGTGGCGAACTTGTTACTGTGAAGGCCAGGAAACTCGTTATTGTTTCCGCGGGAGCATTCGGCTCGCCATCCATCTTGGAAAGGTCTGGAATTGGTGGCCGTTCCGTCCTCGAGAAGAACAATGTTCGTGTGCTAGTTGATTTGCCCGGTGTTGGCGAAAATTATCAAGGTACGTTCAGCACAATGCAGAGTCCTCAAAAAGTCACAAGCTTTGTTTTTTTAGACCATTTGGGCCTTTGTTCTGCGTTCTACACAACAGACGAAACTGACAGCATGGATGACGTTTGGACTGACTCCAAAGCAATCGCCGGTAAGAATGGTTGACTCGCCTTCGCCATGGATATCTGTAATGACAACATGGTTGTTAGAGCGACTGCCAGAATGGCAGAACCATGGGACAGGGAAAATCGCTCATACGTATGCCTCAATGTTTTTCCATTACTTTCATGCATTGCTGAGTATTTGCACCACAGTGGAATTGAAGCGGTTATGAAAGTTCGCCCGACAGCAGGACAATTGGTGTCCGCTGGGCCTGCCTTGCAGGCGAGGTGGGAGTCGTTTTTCCAGCACCATCCCGACAAACCTGTTGGCATCATCGCACCGTTTTCTGGGTAGGACACTGATGCATTCTTGCTACATGAATTAATCAGGTTGACATTCTTCGCTAGTCACCCGTTGGACCCGAGTCACTCAATGTTAGTTGGCCGAAAGCTCTTCTCAGTGATCCCCTATATTGTAAGGAAGTATGGCAACTCTGCCTCACTTCTAAATCTAACATTTAGTTTTCAAGTTGTATCCAGAGTCCGTCGGCAGTGTGCACATCACGTCCGGAGAAGATGCGAACTCACCTTTGAACTTTGACCCTGACTACTTCTCCAAGTGCGCCTTGCCCTTCTCCAGCGACATTCACTGTGCTCAGGGGTATGGTGGCCAGACCCAGCAGCATTGCAGAGTTGAATCTACTGTACAAGATGACACGTGAATATGCAAGGCGTATGCCTGGGTATCGGGGAGATATGCCTGCCTTCCATCCACCATTTTCCCCTGGTAGCGCAGCCGCTTGTACGCAGGCAGGCGGTCCTGTGCCAATGGATGCACCTGATATTGTTTACTCTGACGAGGACAACGAGGCTATCGAGAAGTTCGCTCGCGATACAGGTGCGCCGTTCAATCATTATTATTGTTCTTGTCACTGAGTCCTTCTCTGCGTGCGGTGATAGTGTTCACGACATGGCACTCGGTCAGCTCACGAGTTGGTTCTTTCTTTGACACATCGCTCATGGGTTGTTCGCTTAGCTTGGTACTTGTGCCATGAAACCCCGTGACCAAGGCGGGGTGGTTGATGCGCGCCTCAACGTGTATGGGGTTGAGGGACTCAAGGTTGCAGGTACGTGACATGAAACCGCTTCCCATAGAGACTCCATTTTGAACTTGATTCGAACTGGCTCATTAGACTTGTCTATCTGCCCTTCCAACGTTGGAAACGTACGTCGGCTTACCCGTGAAACACGGTGAACTTCGAGGTCACTGACTGTTCTCTTTCGGTTAGAATACGTATTCCACCGCGCTGTTGGTCGGGGAAAAGGCCGCATCGATTATAGCCGAAGATATGGGGTTGAAACTGACTGCGGAGGGTATCTAATGTACCAGAACATACCCATCACAAAGTTTTTAGGTGTTGAATGATGGTATGTCGGAATTGGGATGTGAGACTGAACATGTACTCTCAGACAAGGTTTCCGACTGAATTAGTTTGTGTGCAATTTGTTGTCTTCGCACGCCGCTTCAATATGGACCCTTTTCACCCCCATAATTCCCTCCGGTGCAACAAGCAGCACTGACAAGGGCCTTCTCAAGGAACAGTGACTCTTCCGGTAAGTAGAAGATGGCGATATCGATGATAACAGACCATGGATAGTATGGGTTCAAAGGTCGGTACCAAAGCGCAGCTAACGCTTTACTGTTTCCGTGTCTGTACCATACCTTTTCTGATGAAATGGAATGATTCGGAAGCGCATCGAAAGCGACCATCGCCGTCGCGTCTGCGGGGATAGCATCTGTTTCATGACCAACTCAGGTTCTTATCACCCGTCATGTGCCGCCTTCTATTCCAGATATAAATCCGCTCTAGTTCGAAATTTCCTCGTCTTGCCGATTCTTGGGAGCGAAGGCATTGATTATATACTCCGAGACCCGACACTCTACTGGTGTCGTCCATTATTTGCAGGTGCCCAACACTATGTCCGCAACGTTTGACATCATCTTTGCAGGAGGTAAGTCTGTTTAGTGACTATAAAAGCTTACTTATGTGGGCGCTGCCTACCGAACACCCCAGGGGGAACGACTGCGTGTGTTATTGCAGGGAGACTGGCTGCCGCTGATCCGTCTCTGAAGATCCTCATCGTCGAAAGTGGCCAGCACACTCGCGATCTCCCTCAGCACGTTCAACCCTACAGATACCTGGAACACCTAGCACCGAACAGCACTACTGTCTCTTTCCATGTCGCCAAACCGAGCCCACACCTCAATGGTCGTTCTGTTATTGTTCCGTGCGGCCATAGCATTGGTGGTGGCTCCACTGTCAACTGTGAGTTGCAATTTTTTATTCTTGTTTCATGTCCTTTCAACCTAATTCACGGCATTCTTGTATCCTTTTCTAGTCATGGCGTACGTGCGAGGTGCAGCATCTGACTACAACGACTGGAACGCTTTTGGCAATGAAGGATGGAGCTTCGATGAACTCCTTCCTTTCATTAGAAAGGTAGGGCCATGAGGATTCCATAAAGAAACGAGTTGACAAGTAAAAACCACATAGCTCGAAACGTTTGCGCCCATATCAGATCGACCAACTCACGGTTATTCAGGACCGATCCATGTATCTGCTGGTGGCGCTGACCTTGGAGTCGGAAAGCAGTTCTTGGATGTGGCTAGAGAATACGATCCTGCCCGCCCACAAGTGGATGACAATAACGACTTCAGGTCTCCAAATGCATATAGCGTGGGTATTGTCATCTCGGTGGTAGACAGTTGACTTAGCTGACCGAACTTTCCGTCCCCAGCCGATTTACAAGTAAGCTCTTAGAGAATGGAATTGGCCACAGTTTACTAAGCTCCTGGCCTGGAAAGATATATAGATCCTGCGACCGGAAAGCGTTCAGATGCTGCTTCTCGATATCTATATCCGCATTCGGAAAATCCCAATTTAACGATCATGACTGGGAAGCGTGTCAAACGCGTCATTATCAAGTACGTTTGATATGGACGTACCAAGGGAAACATACTTATGCTAGTAATAGGAATGGACGGGCAGTCGGTATTGAGTATACGACAGATGCTAAGCTCTCCGAGGGGATCAATGACGATCTCGTTGTGGCGAAGGTCAGGAAGTTGGTTGTTATTTCTGCTGGAGCATTTGGCTCGCCAGCCATTCTCGAAAGGTCTGGGATTGGCGGCCGGTCCGCCCTCGAGAAGAACGGTCTTCGTGTATTGGTTGATTTGCCAGGCGTCGGCGAAAATTATATGGGTACGTGCCATACACCGGAGAGTTCCCGTTTCAAGAAAAGGACACGAACCATTCTATAGACCATTTAGGCACTTGCGTCCCGTTCTACGCAGCGGACGAGATTGAAACCATGGATGATATTTGGAGTGACCCGAAAGCAATCACCGGTGAGCAGTTTGCTCGACTCCCTCACATAAAGTCATGGTCGACGTGGTTACCAGAGCCCCTTCAAGAGTGGGAGAGACACGGAACTGGGAAAATTGCTCACAAGTCAGTCCCTACGTTTCTGTCAAGACACTTTGGTTTGCTGAGTATTTTCACCGCAGTGGAATCGAATCCATCATGAAAGTGCGTCCGACAGTAGCACAATTGGATTCCGCTGCGCTCGCATTTCGATCAAGATGGGGGTCCTTTTTCGAGCGCAGACCTGACAAACCTGTAGGCATCATTGGAACATTTTCTGGGTAAGTCATTGTCGCATTCTTGATCATGGAATCACTGAGATCGATTGTCTTTCATCAGCTTCCCGTTGGATCCGAGTCACTCAATGCTGGTTGGCCGGAAACTTTTCTCGCTAATGTTCTTTATTGTAAGCGAGCATTGACACAACTCTCTGCATCCATTTCCACCTGAAATCCTGGCATGAAAGGCGTATCCAGAGTCGACTGGTAGGGTGCACATCACGTCTGGCGAAGATGCAAACGCAGTTCTGGACTTTAGCCCTGGTTATTTCGCCAAGTACGCCTCGTGTTTTTCTCCCGCATTGCGTTGTGTCCATATTTTTGTCCCAGAGCCAGTGACGTTGCACAACTCACACTGTTGTACAAGATTTCTCGCGAACTCGCAAGGCGTATGCCCGTGTATCGGGGAGAGGTGGCTGCCCACCATCCAAAATTTGCCTCTGACAGCCCTGCCGCCTGTACAGAAATGGAAAGTTCTGTGCCAGTGAGTGCACCAGACTTCGTTTACTCCGAAGCCGACAACGAGAGTATTGAAGAATTCAGTCGCGATAGGGGTGAGTTTGTCCCTTTCTGGCCATCGTCCATAGATGACTAATCCCTCTCTTCAAGTATCCACAGCGTGGCATTCGGTCAGCCTTTCAATTAGTCTTTTCTTTCCGGTGTATAATGAACTGCTGCTTTAGCTGGGTACTTGTGCCATGAAGCCCCGTGACCAAGGTGGGGTTGTGGATGCACGCCTCAACGTGTATGGTGTGGAGGGGATCAAGGTCGCAGGTGTGTGAAATCGTACATTACTGGTGCTTTCCTGACCAGCGCTTCCCAGATATGTCCATCTGCCCTACCAATGTTGGGAACGTACGCTACACTTTTTTCACCGTATTAGGCGATTGCTGATTCGTGTCGAGCAGAATACATACTCCACAGCGTTATTGATTGGGGAGAAAGCGGCAGCTCTTATTGCGGAGGAATTGGGTGTGACTCTCAAGTGATGAGCGCAGTCACGGTCCTAGCAGTGATATCCTGTCTGCTTATATGTGGTCCCAATATCGTGTCATTGTATTCTAGTAATGGTAAGCGACACAGCTGGATTTATTTTGGGCACCATGGAGCTGAAGCTATCGGTCGCGGCGACTGATCTCCGAGTTTCAGAACTGTTTTGACCGAATTATGATACAGTTACAATCTCCAGGTCATCATGATACACGAGCGTTATATTTATACACACATCCGCATTCATCTCTTCATCGGTGGTCGTCAACTTCCTACCCGTTCGCTTCAGATATTACCTAATTCCCAAGCTTCCAAGAGACAGCACATGTGTGCCTGCAATGCCGCCAACGTCATGTTCACGTCCGTATACAGGCCGGGGTAGTTAAGCCAATACAGTGCTTCGTGCACCCAATTTTGGCAGTTCCAATTCCGGCGACCATGGAGGACCTCCGTGAGCGCGATGCGATTCATCAACTGGTTCAATCGGCCCGGAGAAACGAATCCGACGACGAGACTACCCCGCCAGTCGTCCCGGTCGCCCATGTGGAGAGGGACGTCGAAGCGGTCTTGCGTTATGAACGTGTTCAGGTCACCCACGATCTCGTGCGTGTTGCCGCGTTCGGGGGACGTGCGGATGATGATGGTCCAGTGGAGTGGATAGGGATAGCCTTGCCTCACCTCGCCGCGCCAGAACTGGACGACTTCGATGGGATAGCACCCGGCAGGGACGTGCACGGGCTTGAGTGGTGTTGGGAAAGGATATTTCACGGTGGGGAAGGTGGGTACTACTGGTAGGCTATGAGATGCGTGTTTGAGGATATGCAAGAGCAACTTACCGATTCCAGACATCGTCCTTGAGGGTTGTAAACGTTGGGAGAGATGGCGTTCGACTGTGATCCACCATCTGAGAGCGCCGTTTTATATATCGCCAGTGTCCGACTCTTTGTTCGGTGTGTGCGGGGGTGGGCATTGTGGAGCGCTTGCTTTGCAGGTCCACGATCCCTTTGTCCTGCTGTTGTAGTCGTGACTCGTCATCCAAACAGTGGAATGGGCACTCTGACGCCTGTACCTGTGGAGATGGCGTAATGTCGTTCGATGAGATCTGATCAGCCGTTCCTGCGTGCACCCCATAATGTGGAACTCACCACATACTGATCTGGGACGCTTTAGTTGCCGGTTGGGTGGACCAAAGATGTCCGTACACGTCCTTCCATTGTGTGCTTTGACGGTCGGTTTTCACAGTCGGGAACCGATCCGCCTTTGACATGTGGCGACTCGGAGTGGGTCGACGTCATAGGCATCATGCACTACCGCCGGAGCAAGTGTCCAAGGGACCCGGACTCCGCGGTTGTCACAATTGCGCTGACACTGGCACGATGCGGATGTCCGAGTCGTCATTGTCTCGGTTTCACGCCTCCTCGGATGGGAGGTCCACTCGATGGCGGACCCGTCGATGATGATTATGAGAAAATACATACACTTGAAATCTTTATCCACAAATGGGATATGTTCATGTTTGAAGACAGAACTCGGGAGATGGTTAGCTTTTTGGATATGTACATGCGCATTAGCGCTTTAAACATTTGGCGCACTCGTTACGTGAATGTTACATAAAGATCATTCAATGGGCTCCTCCAAGTTGGTCATCGCTTTCGTCAACATTACCGCCCACCCGTTCAGATATCTCCCGCTTCCCAAGCCTCCAAAAGGTAAAGCATCTGTGTACGAAGTCTGCTAAAGGACAGCTTCTCGTCCGCGTACAGCCCGCCAGGTGTCTTGAGCCTTTCCAACACGTCACAGACCCAGTTCTGACAGTTCCAGGTAAAACGGTGATGCACAACGGGCGTGAGCGCGATATGGTTCAAAAGATCGTCCATCCGGTTCGGCGCGACGTATCCGACGACGTGGCTGCCGCGCCATTCGTTGCTCATGTGGAGGGGGACGTTGAACCGGTCCTGCGTCGCGTATGTATGCATGTCCCCGACGATCTCGTGAGTGTTGCCGCGGTTGGGGGACGTGCGGACGACCATAGTCCAATGCAAAGGATAAGGATTCCCCCGTTTCACCTCACCCCGCCAGTACTGAGCGACTTCGATGGGATAGTAGCCCGCCGGGACCTGTACAGGCACAAGCGTGGGCTGGACAGTATATCCTTCTGAGAGAGGTTCCGGGGTTGCTGGTGGGTTCCGGTGAGACGAAAGCATCGATGGCGCGGAGGAAGGACTCACCGAATCTCATCATTTTGATGGTGGTATGAGGTAGGTCTTCAGCGCTTGATCTGATGAGAGCAGGACTGATGTCGTTCGCCAGTCCTGAGGGAGGTCCTTTTATAATGCATGGGATGGTCCACTTCTCTTTTCTTGTGTGGAAGTTTCTGTAAATGGGGTTTGTGGGCGCTCAGCGCTCATTTGCTTTGACACAAACAAGATCGCAAACAGGCACAAGCGGTCAGTCCAAGCTGTGATTGTCTGAGCACATTCAATGTCTTGAGCACTGACCACAATGTATGCGTGCTTGTCATGTGGGTCTGCTTAACATCATCGATCGGTCCATCCTTCTGACCCTCCGGCGAAGTACTAGCTGGTCATATGCGATGGTCTGCTAGGTTGTGCAGTGCGACGCATTGTCCCCTGGTGGGCCAAGCTGTCAATTGTCCTTCCTTTCTCCACGTTATGTCATTGACACGACACAAACGGTGAGGGGATCCACATGTGCAGTGTTTCCAGTGGACAAAGGATAGGTCGGTGATCACCGACTCGGAGCTCAGCATGACATCATGCACCATGACCCACACTGTCAAAGCACCTGTGACGACTCGTCTTTTGAGTCTTCACTTGAACAGGTGGAACTTCTGAGCGGCCACAAAGTCTGATGTCAATACAAACTTCATTTCGCGTCAGTTTCCCCTCCAGAATTGCGGATGGGCTTTTGCGATTGTGATGAAGATTGCTGTATGTATGATCTTGACAATCACATGTCATGTTGGCCGACAGTCTGACACGTTCCGGATGCTGGCATTGTAAGATTTGCGACGGCGGCATCGAGATTCAAAGTGTCGCAACGACGTGCGTATTCGGCGAGTTAAAACTGTTTGGTTTATATACCCTCTCAGATGATATGAGCGTGCGGTGAGTCAAGCACTGACAATGCAGCCGGAATTGTCAACTGTTAAGTGTAGGTCGATTGACTTGGGCTACCGTGACTAGGTTGATCCGAAGCCGGCCGATTAAGGGTGACAGGAGGATCGCCGACCCAGTTTCCGCGCTGGGACTTTCAAAGTCTTGCGCTTTGATTCTCATGAGAACGCCGCTCTCCCGATGCCGAAGCATGGGATTTCGTCCTAGTCTGGACAGATATGAAGAAGTTGCACCCCGATAAGCAACGAAAGGCTCCACAACAATGTCACCTTTTCTGCAAAACGGGAACCGAGCGGCGCCGTTAAACAACGAGTAGATGAATAAATACATGCCCGCTTTTGATTATGGCAAACGAGAAAGGAACGACAAGAGTATGCGTACGGCACAGGATTCCGGCTTGATACCCAGAATCCATTACCACCACACGAGGTACACTGTCGAGAGCGCCGTCGCACCCAACACGGCATATCCAGTGCTATATGCACCCTTCACAGTCATGACTAGATCGGATTCCCATCAAGATCGAACACGAAATTGGAAACATGAACGCACATCGACCCAAATCCCACACAAGATGGCGCACACCGTTCCATCCATGAAACGCAAACGGTGCCGCGAGCACCACCTTGGCAGACATCTTCACATAGTCGGGTAATCCCGCCACCAATTCGATGACGTGGGCACTGTCAAACGTGCCAGGTGCGACGAGATACGCGAGCGAGAATCCGTAGAGGACTGTGCACATCGCCAACCGGCGTCAGTCTCAACCCGGGCGCCTGGGGGGTCATACTCACGTGCGCTGAGCGAGGCACCGGACATTCGATGCGCGATAGAACCCAACCACGTCAACTGGGGCTGGTAAATGGTGAAATGGGGACTCGAAGGGCGCTTCAAGCGTTGCGTATTCAATATCTCTTGCGAAGCAGATGGAGGGAGCGATTCCGTTTGTACGCCCCTGAGAAATACAAGCAAAAGGCATGACCGGTTGAGTCCTAGCTGGGTGAGCACGTGGACATGACAGAAACGTTACCGTTTGATGATTGCAGATCGCAGTGCGACATGGTTCCTAGCTGGGAGTAACAACGTCCGTGCAAGGTTAGCACCCAAACGATGCTCCTAATTTGTTCGACCACGCACCGAACTTGGACGCAAATGCAGCTTGTCTGAGGGAGGGAGTGAGACCGACTGCACGGACGGACATGGTGGTTCAGTTGTAAAACGCGTGCGACGACGAGAACAGAGATGGGCCTGTGAGTGAGCGTGGGAATATTTAGTCGCCCCCCGATGAAATCACACGCAGAAGTGTAAAGCAACATATATACGATATGTAGTGGAGACGAGGTGGTTGTCAATCCGTCAGTCATGACGAGAGTAATGGTAGGTATGTATGTTGGAGACAAGCGTCAAGTAATGACAGTCAAAGTCCGCAACGTTTACATCTGTAGATAGTGATGACAGTATGGTGCAGTGGTTGCAGGGAGTCAAATGTGATCTCAGCCTATGGATGGAATCGTAAACTGGTGACGGATACAGTGGGTGACGGTGTAGTAAATAAAGAAGCAGCAGCGGTACGCTGAGCCATGGAATGCCTTGAAGGAATGTCAATGAAAATGAGAGTTTAAGAGAAAATGAAAAGGATCAGTAACCACGAGACAAGGTCACCCTGATACTATATCGTCCTCATTTTGCGGGGCCGTTTGCCAGATCATGTTCGCTAGTGAGCCATGGTGGTGTGCTGGTCCGGGATCCCCAGCTGCGGTACCTTCATCCGAATCCCGCCCCCGCCCATCAGCAAGCCAAGGGACTTCGTGCCGATACACCGGTCGCCCCTGGGGAGTCATCCCAATGACAGTCGTCGCCCCAGAAACTGTCTCTGCTCTCCTTCGATTGCGTAGTTGCGCGTACGCCGGCGATGTCGGTGAAGGTACAGGTTGAGGTACGTTTGGAGGCAACGCCGTCACACGTTGCCTTGGTTGTACTGGCGATGGCGCTGGCGGAGGTATGTTCGGGGGTGCCAATTGGGCTTGGTTGACCGGGATCGGTATGCCAGCTGCCCCTCCTCTTTCTCGCGCATGGCGCTCCCTCTCCGCTCGCCTTTCCGCCCGTGGTACGAAACCCCCATCGGCCCCATCAGTCATGTGCCCATGATCGTGTACCAAGTCTTCAGTGTCATCCCCATCCTTGGCACTGCACCAAAACCGATGCCCCTCACTCCACGCCGTGCTCTGGCATTCCTTTCCGCAATATTTCGCCTTGCGACACCGCCTGCACTTGGCAAATTCTCGGGGATACGACTCCCACTTACCACAAAGCACTGAAAAGCTCGGTTAATCACAAGACAAGAAAGCACAGAGGTAAGGGGCTCACTGTTGGCACACTGCCTAATGCCACCTCTATTGTCGTCTTTACGACACGCGTTTCTCATGATAACACCTGCCCAATATTGGATTTCTGGAGGTAGCTTCGGAGGAGGGTTGGGCAGATCATTTTCGGACGAGCTCGGCCGGAACGTGAATCGTTCAACAAGAGAAAAGACATTCGTCATCCGGGGCGGTGCAGTCCGCGCCGTGCTCGGACCGGCAACCGGTTGTTGAGCGGCACGATTGGCAGGGAGGTTGGCCGCGGCCGGATGAAAGGAGACCCGTTGTTTGTAAAACGCTTGTCTGACGTGTGGATACTTGCTCAGATAAGCCAGTAGTTGGAGACTGAGTAAAACATCTTCGTCCTTGTACGGCCCCGACTCAGTATCACGATGGTGATGCACATGGCTGGGCGAGCGTCCTAGGGCGATGGGAACAGGTTGGGCGGTCGCGAGATCGCGACTCGCTCCAGCGGCACCACCAAGCATCACACCACCAGGTACAGCGGCAGCACCAGATGGCGGAAGTGGCACCACCGCCGCTCGCGGAGTTGCATCAGGCGCTGGGCGCGTGCGTCTATCCAGCACAGGTGCGTCCATTCCAAGCATGTTCCGAGGTGTAGCCTCGTCCAAAGCGCCGGGAGCTCCAGGTGGAGCACCCATCGCGAAATCGTCGTTAGGCTCTAACGATACGATACCCTCATCCACGCCGACCATGCCGACACCCTCTCCGTCTACGCCACCGCCCTGGCCGTGGTTGATAATGATGTGGGCATCAGTGTTCATTTCCAGTGTAGCTGGATCCGGAGCATCGGCTATTATCCCTACCGTGCGTCTCGGGCGTTGGGTTAATGAACGCGCCGGGGGTCGGGGAGCACGAGGCAGGGTTACATGTGCAGGATCGTCAGTATCTTGGGACTGGTCCATGTCCACGTCTGCGTCGCCATCATCTTCGGTTTCCGTCTCGGGCCGAGAGTTGTCCGTTGATTCGTCAGGGGACCTGGGCATCCGCGGACGGGTGCGAAGTGGACGAGACCTGGCTGTATGGTTCACTCCCAGTGGTTCATCCCATATGGGACGGGCGAGAATCGTGCCACTGCGTTCACGACTATTCACAACGACGGTTGCTGTTGGTGTTCCAGATGACGGTGTTGCATTAGTCGAGGTTTCAGCGGGGGTATCGGTATCGATCTCGTGTGACGACGAAGATGAATGGCGACCATGCGATGGCCGCTCATGTGAGGTGACCGGGACAAAAATTGATTGAGATGACCCATCCACCACGATAGAGATCTCGGAGGACATTCTATCGGCGGGAGCGTCCACCGCCATCGGGACGTCCTAAAGAGCGGCCATCAGCGGGCAGATATTGTTGAAAATAGAAAGCGATGCACCTCATCAACGAATCTGTTCGTTTCGGCATGGAGCTGCTCCCGCCTAGCAAACTCCTCGGCGACGATCCGCCTCTGTAGGGCCCGGGTTAGTTCCGCAGCGTTCTCTCTTTGCCTTTGTTCCGCCAACGCCTGTCGCCTGGCGAGACGTTGCTCACGCGTTTCCCTCGGCAAACCTGTAGCACTCGTACTTGGACCAACGGCAAACCCCTTGTTCGCCAGCCAAGCTTCGAGAATACAGCCAACGATATCCAATGTCCCGGCTTGGACGAGGCGGCTCCGGATCGGCTCGCTGCCTCTCACGCCGATATTGACGACGCATTGAAAGGCGAGCGAGAATCGGTACGCGGCGTGTTTGTCGTACGTGGGCGGATTGAGTGTAGGTACGAGTTTAGGAGGGCGTGTGTTGGGGGGAGAAAGGCCATATATGACGTTTGGGTTCTCTGGCGGCGGTGGACACATGCAAAAGTCGTGAAGAATTCGCACGAGACGCTCCAGACCGCCATCCATAGTCATAATTTCGCGTATTCGGGGGGATGTCAAGGTTAAATAGCTGAGATGATGGAGGGAGTTAAATAGTGGCAACGGGGAGGTGGTGTCGAGTGCTACCGACAGGATCGAAATCAGTTTGAAAACCATATGGAGAAACATATGAAAGAGACCTCTTCTGTCGTAGAGCTGGGATGAAATACAGACACAAGCCCTATTTTGGCCCGGAAACGCAAAGTTTGATTCTCGCATCGCAGCGTGCGAGGTGACGGGTGCGACAAATCGAGATCTCGGATGATGCGCCTTGTGGTTGGCGAAGCTTGAGCTAAGCTTGCGATGTCTAAACAGTCAGACTTTGGACTTTCTTGAAGGAAGGATGGAGGGAAAAGGAAGAAATACGGCGTGGCTCAACGCTTTGGAAGAGGGCTTAGGACCGTCTTGGATGACTGAGACGGCTGTGTGGCTTTGTTTGTACAATGTGGCACAACCAACCACCAGTACTACCGACACTGACAATATGTATCACACACGAACCTGTGCACCCTGATCCAACGGCGGGTCCGGTAAAGAAACCGAGTGTGGCTTTCCTTGTAATCACCACTGCAGGTAAAGCCTGGTATCGCTCCAACCAGATTTTTTTTCAACCGATCGCCAGTCTAAGCCGAGGTCGGCCGATGCCTATGCGGTGCGGTTGCGGGGGATCACCATAAACTTCATGGACCGCCAGGATTAGTGATCATGCAACCGTCACTCCAATCTGATGAAAGGTGCCATCTTAAGTGGCGTTCTCATATAACTCTTGGCAGAGTGGTACCATCGTTGTTGATGATTGCACTGGCACAGGTGAGGACGGTTACTACACTAATACGGCTATATCGAAATACAGGTCTTTCCGAACCACATTGTCATGTCACTATAGTGGCATCGATACACAGTCAAACTTGAAGGTAAACAGCATTCGAGGTACTCTACTCGCCGGTGTCATAATCACCCCTAGCACCGATGTTCCAGGACCAAGACTTGATGGCAGCTCTCTTCATCTCAGATGAGATCAAGCCTGAGGCTGTCCATTTCTTTGTCCGTGATTTTCCAACTCCACACACAATGGCCTGGGAGAGCGCCAACACGAGGTAGTGAGATAAAGGGGGGAAATAAGGTATACATAGTCTCATTCTCACTAATGTGAACTGAACTAGTAAGAGGTCTCGCAACGTGCAAATGTGCTCGTGTCGGAGTTCACTTTGCTTGCTTCTCATGGCTCGTCATACTGTATTGCGCCCGCGTTCGGTTGTTGTTCACCTTGACAACGAGAGGAGAGGCGACGCTGACTCGGCAGGCTCCCACTTCGCATCGGACAACGGAATGGAGTGTACAATCAATGTCTTCTAGCACCAAGTCTGACTCAGACCAACTCACCGCATCCCAGGGCGGTCACCAACGCAGAGTGAACCGCGCGAACTTTCTCGTCAGCAAGTACTCACCTCGTTCTCAGATACTCCCATCTCGGAGCGTGCTAGTATACTTTCAGACGCACACTCTTGTTGTTCCTCTGCTCACTGCCCTGCTCAAGTGCTCGCAGACGATGCTGAGTTCTGGTACTTGATGCATGCAGACAGTTTAAATATCTCGAACAAGAGAACAGTTTTCCTTGATATATACCACCGATAGGTCGACCAGCATGTGAATATGGAGAAGAAATGAGAGAGACGATGGGGCTGACTGCGTCAAAGGATGTTGGAAGAATGAGCGATTGCGCCCCATGGCATCCCGCGGACGAGGCACGCTGTTGGGTCAGTTTTTCCCCGGATATCACCCCTCTACAATAGGTCCAAGTCGTCACATGCGACAAAGCAAACTTACTTTGACAAAAAGGATGATATAAACTCGGAGTATGTGCGTAGCTTCTCCGTCCCGTGGCGTCTGGACAGGCACGATTTGCCCGACAAGATACATAAGTCACAGACACACCGGGTGTATGCGGGCAGCGGTCCGGCGGAGAGAAGTGAATGTTTTACAAGTTCCCACTTGTCTCTTTTTTATTGTCGGGAAGGTCCCCCGGAAATGTTGCCCACACATACCTGAGGCAATGGAATGGGGAGATGCAACGTTGATGTTAATACACGACGCCCTCGGGAAAATGTTTATCAGCGGATCAGGACCAGGCACTGATTCAGGGGAATGAGAGTGTATCCAGCATCACAAGCATGTGTGTATGCTCACGGTCGTCGGCGGTCGTGTGCGCATTGCAGAGCACTGGATTTGAGTCGTCTTTAGCAAACGGCCAAGTATGGTGGATTGACCCACATCGACAGTACTATACGTCATGTCGCCAATTATCCGAAGTCAGTGGGGTGTCTCGGCTTGCAGCTGGCATGCAAGCGGCAAAACGGTAGAATATAAAGTCCAGGAGAAAAAACTATGTCATCTGCCGCTATCTTTTTGCTGACGTGACCGCTTTTTCTTTTGTTTTCGCTCATCAGCAAGAATATTGGAGGAGTGAGCTATGTGACAATTAGCCTTGTTCCGTACGCTCGCGAAGGAGGCCGGCCCAATAGCATGTGGACTTGCGGAACCGTCGTAAGCTTCCGCCTGAAATTTACACTTGCTAAATTCGGATGGGTCTTATTGTCAATGCGTAGGAGCTTCTCATCACGTTGCGCTTTGTATATTGTGTATTTTGCCGGGGTGGTTCGTCTTATTGTTTTGCATTACCACTTTGAGGCTCCGGACGGGGAGAGGTGACCTTAGTGGCATGGAGTGCCGTAGGTGGTAGCAACAGAATGATACTTCTTCGGACTACCTCGCACATTATTGTGACATTATTTCGGCACGCAGGCGGGCTCCTCGTTATAAAAGAGGGTGACGAGAGCACTGGTCCCCCCAGCTCCAAGAGACAGTCGGGTCTTTCTACGAGGACTTCAATCAGCTTTCGAGACACTTACCAGAGCTCTGTCGCACACGCCTCGCTCATATTCATTCCTTGCCGATCTTCAGCCTCATCACAAATGGATTCCTTCAACACCATCCTCTCCGTCTTCAACGGCTCCGAAGCTGAAGAGACTACTTCCTCGGTCCCAGCTGATGCCGCGAGCCCCAGCTACGGCACCAACTACTGTGTCATCGCATGAGTGCTCCCTCGTAGGGCACGCGCGAAAGAGGATGGTAATCTAGCATATTAACTTCGTTGTGAGTAGATTTTTCCGCGGACTCAAGCTCATCGCATTGCTTACCTCCGTTATTACTGTTGTAGCATTGCACGCCTCATGCACACTCTCAACACCATCATTACCTTCATCACCACCATCACCATCACATCACGCCCCGCAGCAGCGATACCTGTTGGATTCCTTGGGAAGCTATTCTCCAATTTTCCGCGCACATTTTTATTCGTTCAGAGTGCATATGTATATTTCGACTTTCGACCTAGTTTTTCTTGTTGTTTTAGTAGGTAGCGTTTACAAGGAGCCAAGGAAACACATGGAAGAAAAAATGGGATTTGTATACTTCACTGTCAGGCTGTGCAGGTTCGAGCGTTAGAAGTTCAGAACCACATCTCTTGATTGTTCCTGCCTGTGTCTTGGGCATGTTGGCCGTTCATTTCCTATCTTCAAGATCCATGAGGTCAACGTAACCGGGTCCCATTCGGCAGCGAGAGAGCTGATCGAAGTCCGGAACATCAATATTTAATGAGCGGTAACACAGTGAACACGACAAGTCTACGAGAGAGGGTAGAGCGAGGTGGACTGGAACATTTAAAGAACGTAGTGTTTGGCATGTTTGCTGTTACAGCGTGTATGAGAACGGTCACATGACTTTGGAATATATCGCTGTTTGCTCGAACCAAACAGGGCGCCGGCAGAAAAAAGTCGGGAATGTTCCTTGCTTGACTTTTCTCTAGCCTCGCTCATTTTGCTTTAGATTCACCAGCTCGTTTTTACGCGTTCGTCATGGTGAGTAGAGTGTTGTGGATATAGCCCTGCCTTTCAGCTGACTCGCTGAACTTGGCAATTTAGGCTGCCCAGGCTACCTTCAGGTCCATTAAGTCTGTCGTTCCTCTGCTGGACCGTATATTGGTTCAGAGGTTCAAGGCTGACACCGTACGTGTCCATCGTCAATCTCGTTCTGTCCGAATTTGACAGTGTCCCTCCACTAATGATTAGAAAACCGCGTCCGGCATTTTCCTCCCTACGTCTGCTACGAACACACCACTGCCAGAGGCAACTGTTATTGCAGTTGGCCCAGGGGCACCCAACAAGGAGGGCGTTGTTGTACCGCCTTCGGTGAGGGCTGGCGATCGTGTGCTTCTACCTGGGTGGGGAGGGAACTCCATCAAAGTTGGAGAAGAGGTATGTGCCTTGCACGTCATTAGTGAATTGTACTGAATGCGTGGCTCAGGAGTATTTCCTATTCAAGGACTCGGAAATTCTGGCCAAGATCCAAGAGTAGGTGGACAGTCGATATGACTCGTCTTCCCTTGCCTGGCACGCTGAGTGAGTGGGGGGGGGTAAGTTGTGTGGATGGAAGGATGGGCGGTTGTCTCGAAGTTAAAAGTTAGGCTGCGAATTAAGGCATTATCCACTAATAATTCGCTATGTTCACTGCATTTTTTCCTCGCAATATAAGTTCATGCATCCCCGCTCAGCAACGTGGCCCCGTTTAATTCACATTGTCGGTTACCCGCCAATGCCTGGCTGTATAAGAGCACAGCAAAAGCAGCCGTGGAGACTGCAGTGAAGCCATGCACGAAATGCGAGGTGGGGGATTGAAAGGCCGATTTCCAAGCCCAATAACAACCCTGGATGGAACGTGTCCGCGGTCGAGCGGCCACTGAAACGGCCTGCCATGACCAGTTCACCGCCTGTTCCTCGTCTCGCCGAGGCGTGGTCTCCGTCCGATCCAAACCGTACGTTGGTCAGCCCGTTTAGTAGTGCGGACACCGCGCCGATCCTGTGTGAACCACATGATTGATCTTTGGCTGTTTCAGGCTGTTTTTACGGTCAGCTTGTTTAGTAGTGACCGCGAGAACGTGCGATTCGAGTACCCCATCCGATTAGTGTGACTAATGAAGGATTCCAACATTACGGAACATCGCCGGGATCGGACATCTTCCTGCATCGGACCACTGGGTCTATAAAACCACGGCCATGCGTGGGGGCCGTCCACTCCAGCCTCCGTTATTGTTACGGCTCACCAAGTCAGCCCCCATCCCTCGCTCCTCCCAAGTGGACGAGTTTCAACCAGAGCATCATGGAAGTTAACTCGAGCGTCAGCGATGCCAAACCAGACCACCAGCTCCATCATTCACTCAGCCAGGAACTCGCAGTCGAGAAGACTCGTGCTCCGCCGTCGCCACAACGCAGTCTTGCACGTTCCATTTGTATTGTGGCGACATGTACAGCTGCCATGCTTGTCGTCGTTCGTGTTTGCTCTCTTGGCATTGTTTCATCCCGGTGACGTTCCAGCAGACATCAAACGCGACCTCTGTGTCGATTTCTATCCCCACTATAGGGAGAGCGATCGATATTCAACAAAATCAGCTCCAGTGGCTGATATCTGCGTACTCGTTGACTTCTGTCGGTCTGCATTTTACATTGGCGTGCCTCTTTCCTAACATCAGACTAGGGATGTCTTATCTTGTTTTTCGGCCGCCTTGCAGACCTCTATGGGCGCAAGAAGGGTTTCCTTCTTGGCATGGCCTGGCAGATGGTGTTCGCGCTTGGTTTAGGATTCGCAAACAGTGAGTGGGTCACATAGCCCCGTATTGCACATGCCGACGCACTGCTATTGTTAGATGGCATCACATTGGATGTTCTTCGAGGATTCCAGGGAATGGGCGCTGCCGCTGCTATACCTGCTGCTGTGTGTTCCAATGCCTTTCCTAACAAGCGTGATCCTCACCTTGATGTCATCTCAGCTGGGCACATTGGCCCAATCGTTCCCTCCCTCGCGCGCGCGATCCATCGCGTTCGCAACTTTCGCCGCCGGTGCCCCTCTTGGCGGTGCTTTTGGTAGTCTGATTGGAGGCGTCCTCACTCAACTTACGAAGTACGTACCGCCGTCTCACGAGTGCCTCGTTGCCTAATAGGTGTTGTTCAGGGAACACTGGCGTTCACCCTTTTACTTATCTGCGGCTCTATCGGCTGTATGTGTTATCGGCGCCCTAATCTCATTTGATGCGGACCAAGTTTCGACGGAAGTCGATGCGAGAGTTGACTGGATTGGCGCAATCCTGGTCACCTGCGGTTTGGTGTTGATCGTCTTTGTTCTCGGTCAGGGCACGGTCGTAGGCTGGAAAACTCCTTGTATGTTCCGGTTCTACTTCAAACACCGGGTTCACTCTCTGATTCTTACCAGATATAATCGCCTGTTTGATCGTCGGAGTGATCCTTGTCGGAGTGTTCGTGGTTTGGGAGCATCATCTCGAGAAGTCTGCCACTGGTCCGGATAAACCAAAGTCGTTCTGGACACCGCCTCCACTTCTGAAGATGTCGATATTTTCCCGAGCCAAGGGTCGGATGGCAGTGATCCTTGCAATTGCATTCCTAAACTGGTCTGGTTTCATTTCCTGGACATACTGGGCTCAGGTTGGTCCACGTTCACCATGCGACAATGCGGAGATACTGACATGTACACGCTCAGCTTTACTACCAGAACTACCTTGGACTTACGCCCGTGCTCACGATGATCCGCTTTATCCCCATGTTTGTTATGGGCTGTGTCTGTAACTTTTTTGTCGCGATGGTGGTTTCGAGGCTTCCTCTGGTGGTATTTGTTGGTAAGACTATTCCCGTGTCGCCCTCCAGGATCCTTGACTAATAGGCTCTCAAGTCTTGGGCACACTTATCACAGGATTCGCTTGTGTACTGTTTGCGCTCATTGAACCCACAGTTACTTACTGGGCGTTCAGTTTCCCGTCTACTGTTTTGGTCGTATTCGGAGCCGACTTTGTTTACGCTGCTGGCACTCTTTTTGTTGCGAAGATCGCTCTCCCGCATGAGCAGAGTCTTGCAGGAGGGCTATTCCAGACCATGGTTCAGGTGAGTGGCCAGAAACAGCCCTGCCAAACTTCGGTCTGATAGAACTCACCAACTGCCCACAGGTCGGGACAGCGTTTGGTCTCACAGTTACCACGATCGTATTCAATAGTACCGTGGGAACGAACGCGCTCGCTTCGACAGAGCTTCGGGGTTACAAGGCTGCTCAGTGGACCAGTGCTGCCTTCCCGTTCTTCGGTATGTACTTTTCGTGCTAAATGGGGGTTTTCACTGACTCTCTCATTTTCCGTAGCTTCGCTATTGGCTGCTATTTTCTTGCGAGGTGTTGGCATTGTTGGGCATAGAAGACACGCAGAACCAGATCCATCTGAACAGACCATTACCGAACAACAGGCAGACGGCCAACCCTAGATATCGGTTCCATACCATTCAGCCAAGATCGTTTTTCTCATCATCGGATTCACTGGACGTTTTCAACTCGTCCCCGCCTTACCCCGTTAAACTATTGTATTCCATCCGGCGTCGTTTTGGTCAGCGGGGCTACGTATCGCTTGTGTCTCACCAGGCGTACAACCCCCACGAAAAGCTACGGAGGAACAATGTCCCACACGTCGTCACATCGCATGCCTCACTCGCATCTTTTCTTTATCTCTAATCCCCATGGCATACAAAAGCAGACATCAAATGAATTTTTACTCCAATCTCCCTCAACGGCGCTAACCTATGTCTCTGGATAACCCCTTTTGTTTTTTATTTGACTACGCTTGTGGTGCGCATTTCCTGACTGTTTCCTTGACTTTATCCCTTGCTCGCCGGACGGACATTCGGAGGACAGGATCATACGTACTTACAGGCTGTGGCAATGATATAGACCCCGCCGACGACTATGTAGCCTATGCGTCGACGAACTAATTTATGGGCAGGGTGCTATAAAATGCCTTGTCCTATTCGTTGATCTGCCTTGTTGTAGGATGTATTAGCCTTAACTGCTATCTGTACCTCGTTGTATGCATAACTTTGACGAACGTGCATGACTACAAGGTCGAGGTGTCTGCTCGTTTTGTGATGCTTCGCATCGGGGTCGGGGTGAACTGAACTGCACCATACATTCTACTCTGATACTTGTTTCGGATGTCGACCACCGCCGCAACTCGACGTATCGCTTGAGTTCGCTCCTTCCGGCGGGGAGTTTAAGTGGATAATATAACTTGGTTCTTGGCATAGTTTGAATGAGTTGACTAGCGCTGTTACTTCACTTGATCGCCGTTTGGCGTTGGCAGATGCCCACATATATACACCCGGTTCTGGGCCCGCGTGTCCTAATGTACAATGTGTCCTCGACGGCTGGTTAAATTCGTCCGAGCCACCCGGAAGAAGAATGTCAACCTGAGCCTGAGGACGACTCGGATCTGACTCGGATCACATGCACACGCGACGACCTGAGACGACCTCTGTCGCAGTATACCCGATTCGATCGAGCACACAATACGGCGTATGGAACGCCGCCTGCCATGCGCGTGGAGCCTCTGAACCCGTCTCTCCCCCGCCCAATGCTTGATTTGCCAGTGCCAGCGAGACAACCGTTGCCAGCCGTCTAGTACCCCAGTGCTATTTTTTTTTGACGCGGGTCGTTCCGCAGCACTGTAGGCTATGTGGGCAATGACCAAGCTCGTCGGACGTTCTGTGCCCGGCCCTGTCCGATCCTCCACAAGAGCCGACTCGGAGGGCCTCGCTCAGGATGGTAGCCATGTCAAGACCCACGTATCATCGCATCCCATCTGGCG
>JBBPOD010000127.1:0-29456 GCA_038091255.1 Tylopilus intermedius | reverse complement strand
CTTGAGTGATGCCGATGTCAATGAATTTATTGCGGGATTTGTTGCCGACAATGAAGAGAGTGGGAGATAATCGCCTGATTGTGACGCAGGGAGCGTAACATGACTTTCGTTGATAACTGCGTAATCAAAGTATAGGGAGGTGGCGCCATTTTCCCATTCCAAGAGGTCAATCGTAGCGGTATGGTGAGCGTTGGAGAGCTCCTGGAGGTTGAACAGGGAGACATTCGGGGTTTGGTACGACGGTGGAGTTGGTGGTGGCAATGTGGCAGTGACAGACAGACCGCCATCTATCATGAGCCTGGCATTAACCCCCCGAAACCCTGCATGCATAATGTACACTGTGACTCCAGATCCTTTAGGCAGCGGTTGAGTAAAACCAAATGATACGTGGTCGGTAACAGGGCATACCCGTGAAGGGAAATCTGATCTGACAATTGTTTTTAACGGTGCAGTTGGCAACTAGATTGTTGTCAATTGGTTATCGCCTTAGAACGACAAGAAACACGTACCAGCACTGCAAATGGGAAAGATGTCAGGATCGTGACACCGGTGTGTTCCGTCGAAGAAACGCACTAGTTTTTATCATAGCATTTCGAGGAATCCACAGTGATTTCTTCGTTGCCCTGGACAAGGGTGAGGTTTTGAGTGGGAAAAATAAAAGTTTTCCAAATAGTTCCAGTTGGAGCGTACGCCACGGTACCGTTGGCGTTGTCAACGTGGTAATACGCTGCAACTGAAGAGACCAAGCCCGCTACAGTGAGAATGTCGGTAACGGACCACATTCAGGCGAAGGGAGTTTTCTCGGGAGAAAGCATAGTCAAAGGCTTTATATAGCATACTGCGTTTGATATGAGCATCAAAGGCTGACCCAGATGCCGGAAAAGAGAGGCCTCCATCGCCACTCATGTTTGATTAGGAGGAGATGGAGCTATACAGTTTCGCATGAGAACGCCAAAGGCTATTCAACTGCGTAAAAGTAAAGGGCGTCTCGACAATGGCAAAGGGGACCCACACCATCGGGCTGTTGAACCCCGAGACTCGGACGGTTGAGATGAGCGAAGTGGTCACGGAAGCAGATTTCTGGATACAATAATGGAGGAAGCCCACATTTTCGCCAACAGTATAAGATTGGCATTGGGCAAGGGTAAAAGATGAGTGGCAAGATGCTGATGAACATTGCAATACCATGATGGTGGCGGTTGTGCCTCTAGACAAATTGCACTGCACCTTTACAACAGATCATACCAGGCGATTAGAAGCCTCGGCGGACCAACAAACGACAGCAAGAGCATATGTAGTCGATGTTGGTGGTTCTTCAAGTCGGGGCCGCTCGCTTAGTCAGCACACGTATGCCTTCGGCCGAGCACGGGATTGATAAAGATGGCGCTCCGTCGAGGTTGACACCATGGCTTCCCTCTCGCATGGTGCCCGCCATCTGAGGCATGGCATTGGCGTCATCAAACAGCCAGCCAGGTCGATACACATTTCTTCTCGTCCGAGTTCTACACACCGCTTCGTCTCCGAAACTCGTACTTTCTTTTCCCGCTTCGTCTCCCACCTCTTCACCCCCGGTCTCTCCCACTCCACCTCCACCGTCTCCGTTCATCCAGCTCATATCCGTCCTGCCCAGTTCTCCAATCCACAATCCATCAGTGCCCGGTACTCTCTCCCAGTCAGGCATGCGCTCTCCAGGCCTTTCGCTCCCCCTCGCCTACCCAAGCCACCTGTGGTTCCAGCAAACGTCACCCAGGTCGGCCTTGGCACCGCCCGTGCATTCCACTCCGGTCGACCCATCTTCCAAAACATGGTCGACAATGTACCCATCACTACAAGGGCGCTCTGGGAGGCCGAATGGGAGCTCAAGGTGAAGAAGAAAGAGGCGCGCAGGGTGTCTCGCGCTGCTCGGAACAAGACAATGCCCAAGTCCCACGAGATGCTCAAACCCAAACGCCAGTCTGTCATTGCTGTGCCCCAATCCGAACTCGATATCTACTTCCCTGTCCAGCCTGCCCCGGCAGTCACTACTCACCTTCTTGTACCTCTTGCGCCGACTCCGACGGCACGCATCCCCTTGTCAGCTCGTACTGATACTGGCGATGTACACCCGTTGCTCCCGATCGCTGGCTTGGCTGCCATTCACGCCTGCCACCGGCTACACTCTCTTAGAGTCTCGACCTTGTTTGCCAGACTCGATGCTGCAAATGCATGGGATGATCCCGGGGTTAATGTGGATGCATACGCATTTGGGCCACGTCATGACGCACAAGACGCACAGGAGAAACAGTGCACTGTTTTGCGTGTCACCTTCAGAGGATGGGATGCGGCTCGCGTCCGCTCCATTCTCGGTGATAGCGCAGGGGAGTGGTACTCGATCGAAGAAACCGATCCAGATGGACACCCTACTCGTATCCCCCTGCTCGATCCGAGCCTGGACGTGTCCATGAGCACGCACTCAGAGTCGCCTCCGCCTGAGAGCGTGGGGATGGACTCGACCTGCGTTTCCGAAGTCGAGATGGATGATGTATGCGATGTTCTATCTACATCGCCCATTCGAGCCAGTGCTAGTGCACAGCACGATCTTGTCTTGCCCACTCTCGACTTTTCCTCTGCGTTCTCGGACGCTTTGGAGAATCTTCCTCCGTCTCCTCAGCCAGTGATATTTTTGCGTACTGTCTCGGAATTAACGCGTGACGTTGAACTGGCGTCCCAAACGACTTCCGTGTTGTCGGATTCAGATCATCCTGAAGGCTCGTGGGAGTGGCTTAGCTCGGACTCTTGAATTTTCGTGACCGGCGGCTTTGATAAGTACATCTTTGATCCATTTTCTTATATGCATGATATATTTGATTCCAATTATAGCACTTACTTCACCAGTTTCGAATGATAATGTTGCAGTAGCTCCTTAAATGCGTTGGGATATCTGATGACCACTTGTGCTCACCTAGTAACTGCATCACTTCCCCCCTCTCACCTCCACCAGGTTTTCTTCTGCCTAAACCTGAGACAGACGGAGTGCATGTGGTACTTCACTTCCTTGTTCTCTGCTGCTGTCGTTCTGGCCGACTACGACGTCGACAATGGCAATGCATCTGTCGTGTACTCCATGCCACCCAGTGAATTGGGACGGCGCTGGCAAACATTTTCAACCACCACTATAGCACTTGAGATGAAAATGCCAAATCAGACTATCTTCCTGGACGCCTCCAACTGCTATGATCAGAATTAGTGCGGCCCATTCTTCTGCGTCTATTGTCACTGTCTGAACGTGCACATCAATAGTGCTCGTAAGCCCTGTCTGTTCAGCCCATCGAATGTATAGTCTTCACACGCCTTTCCTAGTCGGAGTATGCGGTACAGTGGATGGCTTAGACTGTTTCGTCCAAATACCCTTTACAGGTGTGCAGATCCGGTTCACTGCTACGATCCTAATCTCATGGCCCAATCTAGGGTCCGGTATCACAATGTTTGTTTTCAATGCCGGTGTATCAGGCATGGCAGCCAATTTTTCGATCGACGGTGGCACTGCCGTTTCCAGCACGATCCAGGCACCACCACCTCCAAACTATCAGGTGTCAAACGTCTCCCTGTATGACATTCAAGGTCTCCCATCCGGATACCATACTATGAAAATGACCATGTTGGATTGGGAAAATGAAAATACCTCCATGAAATTCGATTATGCCCACATCAACGAGACGTTTGTGGCACCGCCAGCGACGACATCATCGATATCCTCCACGACATCTGCCTCGGTGTCTCCAACATCTTCTCAGACGCAGTCTGCAGGCAGTTTCACGGCTTCTAGAAGGTCAGAACTTTCGGTAATTAGTAACACAGACAGACGGACTCATGTTGTTTTAGTGTCAATGTTGAAGACATCGTCGGGGCTACATTGGGAGGATTAGCCCTCGTTGTAGGCTTCGTAATCTGCTTCCTTTACTCGCGCAGGCGCAAGGCACTCCGTCGTGATGTCACGTCCTCGGAGCCAAACCTGGAAGTAAGCCCTGTCACATCCGACTTTGGTAGCCCCACACCAGCCTTTGCGTCACATGCACATCCATTCTCACGTCGACATGGAATCAACCCACTCACGCGTTCTGCCATCCTCCGCGATGCGCTCGCTGCTGGCGACTATCCATCTTCAGAGTCGGGCAAACCTTTTCAGCCTATGATAGCTGGACACGGCTCAGGCGTGAGGCCGCTTTCGCAAGGCGAAGACGTCGATATACATGCCGCCCACTCGATCACACCAGACGTCGCAGGCGCGCATTCGTCTTTCTCCTCAGATAGCCAGATCGCGTCGCCGTACAATCTTACAGTGGAACAGGGCGAGGTCATTCAACAGCTGCGACGGGACAATGTTCCTCCGGAGACGGTCACGCGCGTCATCGGGGAATTCATATCGTCAAATGCGTCGACGGGCAGGAGATTGACTCGGCAGAAGAGTATCACCAGCGCGGTACCGCCTCCAAGTTACCAGACGCGGGATCGTTAGGTGGGTTGGTAATACTTGGTATGGTTTGCGTTTCATAGAGCTGATGCGGCAGTTTCTTCGTCAACGCACCCGCTGACATAGTGTCTTATTGTTCACCTCACTTCTTGGCATCTCGATGGCATCGTTCATCATCCTGTGTTAAGTACCCCTAGACCCATCGTCGGCGTTCCAAGTCTACACTGGCAGCAGGAGTTGTCTGAAGAATGTAAGACGACACACGAAAAGAGAAGAAATCCGAAACAAGCCATATTCAAGTTATTTCAAAGTCTGGGGGATAGGTAGGGAGGGAGGTACGAGGGACCACTGTAATTATGTATGGCCTATTGTAGGATTAACACGTAGCCGGGCCCCCGCAGTCTAAGTAGATACACACAAGCATGTACTGTTCGCCATGGGGCTTGGCCCCAAAGGACAATAAACTTATCTTCGTGCAAAAAAAGTAGCCGAGTGAGGACCATATAGTAAAGTGAGACGAAAGGACAACGTGCGTGTAAATGAGTTCGTATGAAAATGTCAAGAAAGGATCAAAAAATCACGACTTTGTCTTCGACAACTGTCGTTTATCGCACCCCGAGAGCGCCTACACAGGTGCAACTGACCAACAGCACATCACCCACCTATCGGATATGACATCGTCTCGTCGGTCTTCAACGCTGAGGCCATCGATAACTATCGCTTCTCGACGATCGGTCCCGATGCTCTGGGGGCTCACCCGAATCGCCGAGCCACCGGGTAGCTTGTCCCTTGGTGCCAATGGAACGGACAGCGAGTGTAATGCCACGTTGCAGAGGATCACCGTTGATCGGGTGATATGGTCGAGATGGAGGACGTCAGGAGAGGAATTTGGGACGTCAGGAGAGGAGTTTGGAAACATGGAGTCTAAATCCTCTTGAACCGGGAACCACTGACTCCGTCGTCGAAGCGCCAACTCCGAGTCAGAGACACTTGCACCTGCAACTTGCAACTTGAAGCGACTACTGCCAAGACCATTTCTGGTTATGTACATACTGAGCAGCGTGTGAGCACCGTAACAAGTCAACTCGAATGTCGACGTTCTTTTTCCTCGAGTCCATCAGCCTTAGCCTGAGAGTCAAACTTGCATCAAACGCATCGACAAGGTATGCCTCGTCTGTAAAGTGCACGTACTTCTGACTTTCGAGCTCGTATGTCTTTCAGCCATGGGCACGCTCCGTCGCATTCGTTTTCGCAACCGCCTCCGAGTCTGTGGCGTGTCGCCAGCTACACTCGCCGCGTTTCCTGGTAACTGCCATAGAAAAATTGTTCCGATCCGGAGCGTTTGACGGTCACGCCCCCCAGCCGCCAACCTTGAATGGATGGTTTGGGGGCAGTGTGTGCGTTCCGTCAGGCATATATCACTTTGTTTGCCCCCTTCAACACTGGAAACATGGCAGATTTGCGAGTCGACATGCAGTGTGTGCGTTGGGGCTGCGCCATAACTGCTGGTAACTGCTCTCGTCCCCTGCTAATACACCGAGGAGTGGTATTCGCTCGAAGAAACTGATTCGGACGGGCGCCATTTGTAGTCGCATTTGTCCGACGTGGGACAGGTGTACACGTGTACTCCGCCGCTTGAAACGTTGGGGATGCATTGATCGAGGGCGAGACGGATGATGTACGTCACGGTGATGTTCTATCTACACAGCATCGTATATTTGTTCCCATCTACGACACACCCTGCCCTCAGTGCCCTGATCAGTCGGCGATATTTTGTACACTCTCTCCACATTACGCTGAACCTGTATCTCAAATATATCAGCTTAGCACAGTCGAATTCAGAACCGCCCCGTGGCTGAGCGTTGAGCTTCCGCTTTGTGAGCAAGATTTTGATGCATCTTCGATCCTTTTGTAAAGCATTCTACCTACCACAATCGTTTGCTAGGCCATTGACAGTATCATCCATTTCCAGTTATGGCCGTTTTTTCGGTTGCACTGCTCCTCCTTAAATGCGCTGTAGCAACTGATTATCAGTGTTGCTGTGCCTACCCAGTTCCCTTGATCCCGCCACCGTATACTACGATGAGAGAACCTAACGGCATCCTGAACCGCGGTCCGCTTGACGTAAATCAGTTTCTGCCTTTTACTTTCTCCCTCCCGCCACTGGCAGGCCGCTGCCTCCACCCCGAGCCAGAGGGAGATCATGGAGTACATGTGGTGCTTCACTTTCCTATCCTTTGTTACAACCGTTCTGGCAGACTACTACGTCGACAATGCCAATACGTCTGTCATATACTCCATGCCGCCCAGTCTAACCGGACCAGGCTGGCAAACATTTTCTATCACTACCCAGGCACTTCAACTGCAAATCAGCAATTCGACAGGAAATTATACAATCCTCCTCGACGCCTCCAACTGCTATGATCAGAATTAGTGCGGCTCTTTCTTCTGCGTCTATTCTCGTTGTCTGAACGTGTGCATCACTAGTGCTCGTAGGCCTTGTCAGCTCTTCCTGTCGCACGTATGATCTTTACATTCCTTTTTTAGTCGGAGTATGTGGTACGGCCGATAATTGTTTCGTCGAAATGCCCTTTATAGGTGTGCAGTCCCAGTTCACTGCTACGATCCTAAGCTCATGCTCCAATCCAGGGTCCGGCATCACAATGTATGTCTTCAATGCCGGCTTCTCAGGCATGGCAGCTAGTTTTTCGGTCGACGGTGGTGCAGCCATTTCCAGCACGATCGACAAACCCCCACCACCAAATTACCAAGTGTCAAATGTCTCCCTGTATAACATTCAAGGCCTCCCGTCTGGAAACCATACTATGAAAATGACCTTGTTGGATTGGCAAGGAGGCGGAACCTCCATGAAATTCGATTATGCCCTTGTGAACGAGACGTTCGTGGCGTTGCCTACGACAACGTCATCGGCATCCTCCATGACTTCTACTTCGGCATCTCATACATCTTCTCAGACAACGCCTACAGGTAACTCTTCAAGTTCCAACAGGTCAGAACTTTCTTGCAATCAAATAAAACGGGCTGACGATATCGTGTTATTGTCGTTTTAGTAGCAATATTGGGGGCATCGTCGGGGCTACTTTGGGTGGCTTGGCGCTCCTTGTGGGCCTCCTCATCGGCGGTTTCTTTTGTTGGCGTAGACGCGGGGAAGCTCGCCGAGGTATTACAGCCTCAGGGCCAAACTTGGAAGCAAGCCCATTCACATCCGAGTTCGGCAGCCCCACACCACCCCCTGTGTTGTTTGCACACCGGAATCTATTCTCCGCCCAACACCGAGAAGAGATCGCCCCACACACGCGATCCGCTATCCTTCGCGATGCACATACCCATACCACTGGAAGCTATCCCTCCTCCGGGCTTGATCCGACTTCCCTGTCCATCAGGTCTGGACAGAGCTCGGGGGGTCTCCAACCACTCCGTAGACCGCCTTCGCAAAGTGAAGAAGTCGATGTGCACCCAGCCCCTTCGAGCGCATCATACATCGCAGATACGAGTCGGATTTCACCTTTCTCAGATCCCCAGCTCACGTCCCGATACAATCTCACGGCGGAACAGGGCGAAGTCATTAGGCAATTGCAGCGAGACAATGTCCCTGTGGAGACGGTTGCGCGTGTCGTCGAGGGATATGTGTCGTCAAACTTTGCCACGGGCGGGAAATTGACTCGAGAGAGGAGTATTGTTAGTACGGCACCCCCTCCAAGCTACCAGACGCGGGACGGTTAGTTCGGTCGGCATTAATTGTGTTCTAAACGATTATTCGAGGTTGTGTTGTAAAAGCACTAGGCTACCCTTCTTCTCCTTTGTTTTATTTTTCTTGGCGTCCTTGTATCCGGTGTTCTTCGTAGTACTATTGTTACCTTCTCCCTCCAAATCGCTGATTTCCGGCATGTGGATTATTCCTCTAGCACATACCTGCACTTGCTTTAAGTACTAGGAGTCGTCGCTGGCGAGGGCCGCGAGTAGTGAACCAAGCGCTGCACTACCACTTAGACTGTTTCTTTCTTAGCGAATCTCACTGATTATCCTGTAACCTGTTTGCCAAACGCGACGCTTTAAACATCCGGGGCGGTGATCCTGTGCCTTAGGACGCGTCATGCCGGTGATGACTTGGACGTGCCAGTGCGTCGCGGTCCGCCCTTTCGCGTGTCACCTCCAAGTCATACAGTTCACGTCGTTTCCATCCTCTCGTTGCTTGCCCGAAGTGCATAACCGATTCGGATCCAGACAAGATCTAGATGGACACCCTGCCCTGTCCAAGCTGAGACAGGTGCCAACAGGTCATGATGGTCCAGGAACGCCCAAGCACACGATTCAGAATTGCCTTCGCATGAATTGAACGTCACCCTGGATGTGATGTACCCCTACTCGAGTAAGTGCTGGTGCACAGCACGATCTTGTTCTGCTCAGCGCTCAACCTCGCTTTTATCTCCGTTCTTTTCAGCCGGATTTCTCCTTATTAATTAATTATTTACCGTTACAGTATCGACGGTATTCCATATAAGTATAGGCGAATCGTGGAAGTTCAAGCACAGATTCGGAAGACGCGAAAGAGTCTCGGCACATCTCTCGATCCCTTTCCTTATATCTACCTTTGACTCCTCTGGTTTGCTGGTTTCCTCAGCCTGAACTCGGCGACGCTACAAGCAATGTAAGGAAAGCTCGAAATACATGATCAATTTGCCATTGGGCTGTGCTCCCGGACAAATGTGAACGAGGCTTTAATTTGTTTTGCAAATGGCTGGCCAGATCTGCCGCCCACAATCTTGTCTCCACTCCTTCTCTCCTACCACGTGCCCGCTTTTGAACCCAGACCAAGGATGGGGTATATGTGGTGTATTCCCCCCTTACTCGTAGCCACAATGGTCCTAGCAGACTATGACATCGACAATGCCAATACGTCTGTCATATACGCGATGCCGGCGAGCCAGTCAGGACAGGCGTGGCAGACTTACTCCATGGACACCCAGCCGCTGACAGTGTCGTTCAGCAACTCGACGGGCGACTACACGATCGTCCTTGATCCCTCGCATTGTTATGACCAAAATTAGTGCGCTTCTATCTTCTGCTCCCATCGTCATTGCTTGATCATGCACTTCAACAGTGCTCGTAAGCTAATCCGCCCCTGTATTTCGAATGTAACATTCATCCATTTCTCCAGTCGGGGACTGTGCGACAGGTGATAATTGTTTTGTCGAAATACCCTTTAGAGGTACGCAGCTCTCGTTTATCGCTGCGCGCTACCCTCATGGTATGAGCTAGGATCCGGTATCGCGATGTACGTCTTTAACGCCGGCTTAAATGGCATGCAGGCCAGTTTCTCGGTTGATGGTAGTTCAGCCCATTCCAAGAAGATCAACCCACCCCCTCCTCCGGACTACCAAGTCTCTCAAGTTCAAATCCATCAGCTCCAGGGTCTCCCGACTGGGAAACATACCATAAAGATGACCCTGATGGATTGGAATGGGACGAACACGTCCATGAAATTTGATTATGCACACGTTAACGAGACGTTCGTGGCGTCTCCAACAAACACCTCGACAAACTCCACCTCGACATCATCTCAGACACCCGGTTCCACGGCTTCCAATAAGTCAGGTCTTTCCTTTATCCTAGTGATCATGGACTGACGCCCTGAACTTTTTTTTTTCCAAAAATAGCATCAGTCACGGAGACATCATTGGCGCTACCTTGGGAGGCTTTGCCCTCCTTGTAAGCCTCGTCCTGATCGGCTTCTTTTATTTGCGTAAACGCAAGGCAGCCAGCCAAGACATCTCTCTTCCAGGTCCAAACGTCTATGCAAGCCCACTTACATCAGAGTTGAACAGTCCCACTTCAGCGTCTGCGCCAAATGTATACCAGATGCCATTCTCTCCTCAGCGTAGGGAAGAAATTGCTGGGCTCACGAATCCTGCCATCCTCTATGACCGCCCCTCTGTCTCACAGTATCCCACCCCTGTGCCGGACCGCACTTCTCAGTCAATCAGGTCTGGACAGAGCTCCCGTTCCCTCCAACCACTCCGCGCGTCTCCCTCGCAAGATGAAGACAACCATATACACACTTTCCCGAACGGATCTCACGCCGCGCACGCAGGCTCTTCCTTCTTGGACCCTCAATTCGCGTCGCGATACAATCTCAATGTAGAGCAGGTCGACGTCATCAATCGGCTGCAACGGGACAGCGTCCCAATGGAGACGATCGCGCGCATCATGGAGGGATTTTTATCGTCGAATGTTGCAATAGGCGGGGCAAACCACGGGGCATTGACTCGGGATATGAATATACTCAGTGCGCCCCCAAGCTATAAACCGCTGGAACACGATGATTAGCGTGCCGGTGTGGATTATGCAAGTTTGCATAGTTTCTTGTAGCAGGATATGCCACTTTTTCCTGCCTTCCTTTTTCGAAGTTGACTGACCTGACTCGTTCATTGCTCTGAAGGACGGACGTCGAATAACTGTAATTGGTACGCTGCCTGTGAATGTAACAGTAGCATATAGGTATGACTTATCCGACTCCCATTCTTCTCAAGTTGATTATGGTCCATCTGTGTGTCTAGAGACTCATCATGATGTCGTGCAGTGCTTGGCCAGGCACAAATTAATTGCTTGGCGATGGCAGCACTGCCACTTTTCCGGTCAGCTTGAGAGTAAGTACGGCTTGAATGATCGATCATCCTCCCTGAATCTTGCCAGACTCTTCAGCGTTGCTCACTTAATGCCGCCAGTGCTCTCATAGATTCTTTCCAAGGAGCGGCACTACCAGTATGCGCCCAGGTCCTTGGCAATCCTGATTTAGATTCGTGTTCCGTGATATCGCGCGAGCTGTGCCTGAGGGCGTCGAAGATGGATGATGTAGTACGTGATGCACCCATTTGGGTCTCAGCCAGTGCTCAGACAACAACTTGAATTTGCCAGTACAACTCTCCAAAGTTATGAGGCGTTACTTTGTATCTGCAGTGGAGTAAACGTGACAGCAGGTTTATAGATGGGCCTCTCGGAAGTGAGCAAGTCCAGAGTCTATTGGTCGAGTGCAATATTGACGCCACAAGGTTCTGCAGTGTTGCAGTGTATCTGCAATGCAGTGAACGAGACAGAACTTGACGGATTTTACGGATGCCTCCCGTAAGTGAGTGAGTCCTCCTATTGGCCGATTGTCACTTTGAGTCTATGCGACCCAAAAAGTGTAGCTTCCGGCCTCGCTAAAGCCGTGCTACCACAGATGGACGAGACAGCTGATAATCAATGGAGTGATGCCATGGCTGCGTTCGCTTCCTTATATTCCACTGATGAATGAAGCTTAAAGTACCAGGTTAGATTGGCCACCCACTCTCAACTCCTACTTTTCTTCCAAGTCGCCACCCTCCCATAAGATTTGGTCTTATGAACGCAAACCAGAGAGTGATGTGGTGCATTACTACCTTACTCCTTTCCACAGTTGCTCTGGCAGACTATCACATCGATAATGCCAATATGTCTGTCATATACTCGATGCTGGCCAGCCAGTCAGGACACGCCTGGCAGACATACTCTGCAAAAACCCAGCCACTTATGATCTCTATCAGCAATTCGACTGGCAACTACACAATCCCCCTCGATCCCTCGGGCTGCTACGGTGAAAATTAGTATGTCTCTATCCTTTTACCTGCCACTGGCATTGTCTCCATGTATCAACAGTGCTTGTAAGCTACTCCCGCCCTGCATGTCGGGTGTATGATTCACAAACTTTTCCCTTCCAGTCGGAGTGTGCGGTTCGGTTAATAATTGCTTCATTGAAGTACCCTTTAGAGGTACACAGTTCTGATCAGCGGCTATCAATCCACCTCATGTATTCTAGGATCCGGCATCGCGATGTATGTCTTCAATGCTGGTTTAACAGGCATGCAAGCCAGTTTTTCTGTCGATGGCGGTAAAGGCGTTTCCAAATCGTTACACCCGCCGCCTCCTCCGGCCCATCAGGTCCACAGAGTTAAATTATACAGTATTGAAAATCTCCCCACGGGGAAGCACACCATAAAGATGATCCTGAAGGATTGGAACGGAACCAAAACCTCCATGAAATTCGATTTCGCATATGTTTACGATAACGATATGCCCGTGGAATCCCCAACATCATCGATGTATTCCATGCTGTACACCTCGACATCTGTGAAGACATCCACCCCAACAGTGTCTCAGAGACCAGACCCCACTGCTTCTAATAAGTCGGACCTTTCCTTCCTTTATCTTATGAAAATAGAGCTCACACCGGTTTTTTAAACAGCGTCGATCGTAAAAGTACTGTCGGGGCTGTGTTAGGAGGATTCACCTTCCTTTCCGGCCTCGTAATCGGCTTCGTTTATTTGCGAAAACGCAATGCAGCCCGCAAAAATGCGTTGTCCCCTGACCCAACCTGCCAAGTAAACCCGTTCACGGAGTTTAGGAGCCCTCGACCACCCATGTTATACGAACTTTCCCCAAAACACATGGAAGCGATTCTTCCACTCAGGCGCGCTGCCATCCTCCGCGATGTTTCCGCAGCCAGTATGTGTGCCCTCCCTAGGGCAAGTCAGATCTTCCAGTCTACCGGCTCTGGACAAAGCTCGGGGCCCGTTGAACCACTCCCCCTACCTATTTCGCGAGGTGCAGAAAGTTGTACCCGCTCGAACGCGGGCTTGCCCTTCTTGGACCCTCAAATCGCGACGCGATACGATCTTAGTGTGGACCAGGTCAACGTCATCAACCGGCTACGGCAAGAAAGTGTCTCGATGGAGACAATCGCTCGCGTCATTGAGGGATTCTTGTCGTCCAATTGGCGGACGGGGCGAACAACAGGAGATTGAGTTGGAATGCGAACTTGGTTAGTCTGCTTCCCCATCCAAGCTGTCAATTGCGAGACTAACAAGGTTGGACAGTTAGACATGACTCGTTTCTCGTGGTAGACTGGCAAGTTGCATGGTTACTTTGCCGTTATTTTCCCATCGAGATATGCTGCACTGTTGTGTTCATATAACCTCGCATTGTATCTAGATGGCTTCAGTGGATGTGATATCTAGCAAAGGGGTATCATCAGTTGTGCACAAGGACAAGTCGTGGTCAAGACACACCTCGGTTGGTTCTGCCACCGATTTCGCCCTAAATTACATTCAGCACGTTCCGCAAGAATTCAAGGCGACAATTGACGTGTGTGTTACTCTCCTCACCTGCCAGTGTTGCCACTACCTGCACTGACTCCAGAAAACCGTGAAATGAGTCCGGAGAAAACGACGACTGGATGACACCCCCAAAGTTTCAACGTTCAACGTTCAGCGCTCAGCGCTCAACTCCGAGTCCGCGTTCGTGTAAACCGCGTCACAGTGACTTGGATGTGCGTCGTGGTCCGCCCATTCCTTTTGGCGTGTCACTTCCATCCTCAGTGACGGCACAAGGGACTCCGAGTCGTTGCTTGCCCGAAGTGGCCGACGGATCCAGGAATGCCCCAGTACACGAATTGCCAGAATCGCACCAGAGCGTTGGGATTAAACTTCACCCTGGGCGCGATGTACTCCTACTCGCGATCGAGTAAGCGCTGGATCACGACATGATCTTGTTCTGCCCAGCGCTCAACTTCGCTTTTATCCCCCTTCTCGGAAGCTGTAGGAAATTTATTCCCTCAGTGCCGTATGCGATTTCTTGTTTACAGTATCGACGGATAGGCGAACTTGAAGGAGCACTTAAGTACTTGGGAGTGGCAGAACGTTTGAACTCGTGGAAGTTCCACATCGTAGTCGCGAAACCGACTCGGAGATCCCGAGAGTATCCCAAAACGGACAGCGGTTCAAGCTCAGATTCGGAGGACGCGAAAGAGTTTCAACAGCTAGATCTTTCGGTCCCTTTCCTTCAAGTTATACCCACTCAAGTCACATTTGACTCTCGCCCCCCGACTCCAGCGAAGTGGGGGAGGGTTTACACAGCCAGATTCGTGCCGCTGCCTATGGCACTAGTGCGCCGCTGCCGATTGCTAGTTCCTCGGCCTGAATTCGGCGACGCTATAAGCAATGTAAGGAAAGTTCGAGATACATGATCAGTTATCGCCATTGGCTGTGCTCCCCTCCTTGTGTCCCTGCCGGATATGAACAAAGCTTCATCAATTTGTTTTGCAAATGGCTGGCCAGATTTGCCGCCCACAATCTTGACTCTACCCCCGCCCTCCTACCACCCGTCCGCTTTCGAATCCAGGCCAAGGATGGGGTGTATGTGGTGTATTCCCCCCTTACTCGCAGTCACAGTGGTGCTGGCAGACTATAACATTGACAATGCCAATACGACTGTCGTATACTCGATGCCGGCGAGCCTGTCAGGACAGGCGTGGCAGACTTACTCCGTGGACACTCAGCCGCTTACTTTGTCTATTAGCAACTCGACTGGCGACTACACGATCGTCCTTGATCCTTCGCGTTGCTATGATCAAAATTAGTGCGCTTTTACCTTCTGCTCTCGTCGTCATTGCTTGATCATGCATTTCAACAGTGCTCGTAAGCTAAGCCACCCTGTATGTCGGATTCGCATGATATTTGTTTGTTTCTTCAGTCGGAGAATGTGGTACAGCTGATAATTGTTTTGTCGAAATACCCTTTAAAGGCACGAAGCTCTCGTTTATTACTAAGTGCTAGCCTCATGATCTGGGTTAGGATCCGGTATCGCGATGTATGTCTTTAACGCCGGCTTAGGAGGCATGCAAGCCGGTTTCTCGGTTGATGGTGGTACAACTGTTTCTAAATCGATCAAGCCACCCCCTCCTCCGGACTATCAGGTCTCTCAAGTTAAAATCTACCAGCTCCAGGGTCTCCCGACTAGCAACCATACCATAAAGATGACCCTGATGGATTGGAATGGGACGAACACGTCCATGAAATTTGACTATGCACACGTTAACGAGACGTTCGTGGCGTTTCCAACGAACACGTCGACAAACTCCACCTCAATATCTTCTCAGACACCCAGTTCCACGGCTTCCAATAAGTCAAGTCATTTCTTTATCCTAGTGACCATGGATTGACAGCCAGATTTTTTTTTCAAAATAGTATCAGTCATGGAGACATCATTGGCGCTACCTTGGGAGGCTTTGCCCTTCTTGTAAGCCTCGTCCTGATCGGCTTCTTTTATTTGCGTAAACGCAAGACAACTGGCCAAGACATCTCTCTTCCAGACCCAAACACCCGTGCAACCCCACTTACATCAGAGTTGAACAGTCTCACTTCAGCGGCTGCGCCACAAGCACACCAGATGTTATTCTCTCCTCAGCGTAGGGAAGGAATTACTGGCCCCACGATTCCTGCCATCCTCCGTGACGGCCCCTCTGTCTCACGACATCCCACCCCTGTGCCGGACCACACTTCTCAGTCAATCAAGTCTGGACAGAGCTCCGGGTCCCTCCAACCACTCCGCACTTCTCCTTCGCAAGGTGAGGACAATCGTACACATACTTTTCCGAACGGATCTGACGTCGCAGACACAGCGTCTTCCCTCTTGGACCCTCAATTCGCGTCGCGATACAATCTCAATGTGGAACAGATTGACGTCATCAATCGGCTGCAACGGGACAGTGTCCCAATGGAGACGATCGCGCGCATCATGGAGGGATTCTTATCGTCAAATGTTGCGGTAGACGAAGCAAACGACGGGACATTAACCCGGGAGATGAGTATGCTCAGTGCGGTGCCGCCCCCAAGCTATAAACCGCGGGAACACGATGATTACTAGTAGCCATGCTGGTATGGACTGTGCAAGTTTGCAGTTTCTTGGAGCAGGATACGCTACTGTTCTTCTTTCCCACTCTTCCTCACCTTCCTTTCTCTGCTCCGGCTTAAGTTGGCTGACCTGACTCGATCGTGGATGGACCTGCTTATGTCCCTCTACCAAGTCCGAGACAGGATGCATGTACGTTCCAGTCCGTTGGGATGAAGTCGTAAATCTCAATCACATACACAAGTATATACATATACAGCGGAAACAACACTCATTGCCAAATGTTGACTACTCGGTTACGACTATCCACTTGTTAATCCAGTGTCAGAACGTACGTCCGATACGGTAGTAGAGGGTAACTGTGGGTTTCTTTTGCAGGCGTTGGTAACACACTATATAACCCGTATTGGGCCCTGCTGGCACGGATGTGGTGCTTCGCAACTAGTCAGTATCACTGTGTTCATTTTGCTGCATCCTCGCATCAAACATGGATGGGTCAAACGAACGATATCTTACTCAAATACATCCTGAAACCAGGTTACCAATGTACCATGTTTATTGTGTCAATGCACATTGTCTCCTCTCAGCCTACACTACTCAACTCTTCTAGGTTTGTTCTTGCGAATTCAAGTCGGGGGGAAACAGAGTTCATGCCAGCGTTCCAGTCTCCTCAAATTGATGGTGATCGATTTCGCCCTAAATTACATTCAGCAGGCGACAATTGACCTGCGTGTTACTCCTCACGTGCGAGTGTTGCCACTGCTTGCACTGACTCCGGAAAACCGTGAAATAAGTCCGGGGAAACCACGACTGGATTGACACCCCCCTTCAATGTTCAACGTTCAACGTTCAACGTTCAACTCTGAGCCCGGATTTGTACAGGTGAATTTAGTAGATCAAAATCTATCCTAGGAAAAACCAATGCTAATACTGATACATTATATCAACTCCCACACGACGTGAATTAACCAGATTCTGCTCCTGGTGAAAGAGTGATGGTTCGATAGTAACACAAAAGACAAACGAGTGAGTGTTGCGTGGGTGTGACGTGATGGAGGCATAGGAGATTCAACAGAGCCAAGTGCTTGAATACGGGAGTGCGAGGGATTCGAGTAGCGTTTAGACAATTGGGGGTAATCTTCAACGTTTTACCACCCAACGGTGTAATATGGTCTCTGTCCCTCCTGCATGAGATCGGGCTTAGTGGGGCGGACATGAGTGGGGTAAAGTATGCGTACCGTGAAGTCATCGTGAGACGCGCTGAATGTTGCAGAGCGGTGCTGTCGCTGCTGTAGGGGTCAATCTCAAGGTTTAGAAGCTGTCGAGAAATTACAGACCTCTTGTTCCCCCCGGGACTCTACATCGCGGTCTGAAGCAGTTCTTTTGGAGGTGGGAGTTTGCAACGGGATGCTGAGTGTATGACATTGTCGATCCACCACTATTTCGAACCCCGGCGACCTCTTCACCTCGCCATCAGTACCCCGACCCCGTAAGATTTGACGTGTGTTGAGCCTATATTGTTGTTTGTGAGGCCACCATCGCCCTTATGGTTTAGACCGAGACGTACGTCGCAACAAATGAAACTCCGTATACTAAATCATGAGTCAATGCGATGAGCTAATCAAGCAAGAATGCCCTTACGTTTGCTTTGCACGAAGTAACAGCCCACGAAGATGAAATTCTTTGGCATAAAGTTGTACTATGAGATAGATTAAATCATGCGATTCCGATGAAGCTGTAGAAGCACATACTATGATCAAAGTGGTGAAGCTCATTGCACTAGACAATAGTGTTAACTGGCCAAAAATCAATTATGTTTGACTCAATGGTACCTTGTTAGTACACCGGTGTTAACAGCATACAGCGTTAAAGTTCTGATAAGCGAGTCGCTTCTTCGGATTGCCCATCAGGATCGATGAAACGGGCGCTGATACGGAGACCCACTGTGTATAGCTCGACCGCATGCTTTGCAAGTAGTAACAAAGGGCAATGGCTACGCCGATGTCGTTCAAAACACCAACCCCGATTGCAATGGTCCCCACAACCTGAAGCAGGATGTCATGTCAGGAATGAGAGGGCTTCATACATGAAACCCGACTGACCCGTAGTTGTACAAGATCAGGTAACGCAGGAAGCGCGTGACTGAACGGGGGTCATACAAACTCTCAGTTCGGATGCTACAATGAGGGGAAATAAGGAATACAATACCTTTGCACTGTAAACACTATGACATAGGTTAGCATTTGAGGATGTCGAAGACCGCCCTGAGGACTCACCGATGGCGAGACCTGGAATTCGAATCAGGAACACAACGCAAGAATTATCCATATCAGTAACAACAGGTCTGCAGCCATGACGACAGTTCCTTACCCAGCTGCGCGAGCACCAGAAGCAGCTTGGCAGGCGCATCAGACAGGATCAGACATAAGTATGATACACGTGGTGCAGGACTCACCAAAGGCGTTGTCACCCATACGTTCCCATAGCTGACTGAAAAGGTCGGTTGTTACAAGTTTCACCACGGAAAAATGGCATCCTTACATCGCCACACCCGCAGCGTGAACAACCTTGGAACCCGGAGATCGCAGGTAAATATAGAGGATGAACATCACAAAAGATATACGCACAACTTCACGATGGTTCCAACCACCGCCTTGACAGCCCACCGCGTCATCAGACAAACCAATCAACATGGAAGGGACATGCTTACCCCCACAAGGAGCTGGAACTGAAAAGGCGCTAGGTCATTTATCTGGGGGAAACATGAAGAAAGGTAGCGCACGACAAGAGACCTGCGGCTTTGTCAGACGATAGAGACGAGGGAAAGGCCGGACATACCACACTGGTTTGTCCAAGAGGACAAGCATGTACATGTAGTTTCTACACCGAAATTAGAACCATCGGTCACAGGCGGCCAGGCACATACGTTATCGCATAGTAGTACACAGAATGGCCAATAAAAGCTTGGTGTGTAGTCTCCAATACCCTAAAGGAAATTTGATGACAAATTTGCGAGTTTCGAAAGAGCACGAACAGTAGTAGCGCAACCTAGTGGGTTACGGAGCGTAAGACCCGTGCAACGATGCACACTCGAAGAGGAGCTCACGATTGCTTTGTACCCAGCTTTATCCGAAGGATATCGATGATAATAATTGTACACTTGGACAAGGAATATGCCGTATACCCTGTTAAATCTTCAGCGAGACCACTTTGTAAACGAGAGCAGGCACTTGCATTGTTGAGACACTGAAGCCGATAAACAAAGCCCCGAGTGTGTTGTCGAAGCTCGGGAGGAGAGCCATCGCTAGCGCCAGGAGACCAAACCTAAGAAAGGAGGGAAGAGATATGGCGGAACACGCGGTTATTTAATGAGCGGTTTGACCCATGCTAATATAAGCCGAGCTTGGCCGGCACCAACATTGACCCGAACGGGTGACGAGTAATTATGTTGATCCACTGCATCCCGAGGATACTGCAGTGCACAACATCCCCGATTCCGGCCATCGTTTTGGCAAGCGAGGGATGAGAACATAAGAGGGGTTGGAGAACTGTCAGATATTAAGCCATATGTAGGGCATGGAAATATCGCCACACCCGCCCATGTTACCTTCTTCAAGATAAACCTGATAAACCTGTCAGAGGAAGACCTTGCGATGGGAATCATAATTGATTATGAAGGCCTGGGTAGCGGCACCTTCGGAAAGCTCAACGGCAAGAATGTTGAGTAAGAGGCGCAGCCCTTGCAGTACAGCACTGTTGTTCTTCCGTTCATCTGAAACGCGCGCCCGGACAACCGGATCTTGGCCGAGTGGAGTTTGTCCGTTCGTCGACGCAAAACTTGATCGTTACTACATGACATGCATGACAGGCGAATCGGAAATCGTCAAACTCTAGAAAAAAAGAACACTCGGTAAATGCCGATATAGCCCGCTGGGGCCGTGCAAAGCAGAATGTACTAGTACGGTCCGGAACGCACTCGGCTCAGCTGGAAATCTGAAGGTGCTCGTCGATGCTTGCATGCCGCCCTGAACGCCACCAGAAAAGAAGGTACGACCATGTATAAGTAACAATAAAGAGGTAGCAGATGCAGCTGCATTTCCGAGTCGTTGCCGTTCAAGCATCAGCAGGTGCCAGTGGTGTCATTTCGTGGAGCAGGCCGCCACAAAAATGGAAGGTCCCACTTCTGGACTGAGAAAGTTTGGTGCCACGAGGTGTGGTACGATGAAATAAATATGCGTCCGATTCTCGTGAGTACTATATTCTGAAACCTTGTGCTGCCGTCCGCGGGCCGATACAAAGGACATATATCCATATTTTCCCGCAGCTACCAGCATGTGCTCGCACCAAACCGACGCGATATGATCTAGACTCTCTAATGGGTTCCCTAGTCGCTCACCGCCGCTCCCTCTCCACATTCTACAGTGTCAAGACCGGTCGAAGGCTCTGAGCTATGCGCAACCGATCCGTTCTGGAGGTCCTTGCCAAAGTCAAGGTGAACGCCAAGCTGCGTCAGGCACAATGCTATAGATTCTTTTGTCTGAGGATTGTGACCCGTCGCAATTCGCGCTACGGTAGTACTTGAGACAGCTGTCTGGCTGTTCGAAGTTTGGAGCCGCAATCCGCGTAATATGTGCCCAGGTGTTAGAGTAAATGTCACTGGTTTCATCCTCTTCCCCCGATTGGGCTTAGTGCCTGGAACAATGGTCGTTGCATCTCGTTTGGCAATTTCAATCGCCGACCGGAGTAGTGTGGAAATAAAGGGTTTCAAGGTGGCAGCCAGCAGAGCCGCCGGAGCGAGACATTGTTCAGCGTGTTCCCCACTAGTAAAGAATCCGATATTTTGCTCGTAGGGCGCAAGATCAGGGAATGCAGGAAGCCGCAACTTGGAGGCGACCCTGTGCACAGCGAAAATGAATTCGGGAGGACTAAACGTCACCAAGTCACGTGGGGTATGCCGAAAGGGAGGTAAAAACATCTTCAGTACTTGCTTCGGGACGGAACTTGTCGATAATGGAGGACCCCGTACTGCTTGCTCGAGCCCGTCTGGCCATGTGAGGGTTTTGTTCAAGTTCATCAGGGGAAGACTTGCTCCGTATCGTTGATCTGCTACCGGAACAACCACACATGCCCAATCGGGCGTGCCCTCACCCCTGCAGTCGTACCCTGGATGCAAGCGCTTTTTGATACCACAGATTGGGCAAAAATCCTCGCCCGGGATCGGAGACCCATCTTTCTCTCTCCCTCTTTTCTTTGGCTCAGGGAGTATTGCCGAGGAAGGATGCGACGGACGGGGAAAGTGTGACATGTCCTCGAGAAATTTGTATACATCACCCACGGTTAGCGCCGTTTGCCGAGAGAGTGGGACAGAGGCCATATGGTCCACGTAAAGCGAATGCAGTGCGCGAGCGCGAGCCCACTTCAGTATGGCTTTAACATAGGTGATTTATAGGTAGCAATATGGGTGCGCACCTCGATAGATTTCCGTCTCCCAGGCACAAGAGCAAGCAGGTGTGCGGGATTGGCAACCAACTTATACGGGACTTGGGTAGTCGTTCTCGGCTTGACATCTAGCAACCATGACCAAGATAAGCGACGCCCCAAGTGTGGAAGCGAACATACCTTTCGCGGTCATGGGCACCCTCGGAAGGAGAGTGTGCAGGACTTGTTCATGGCCTACGTCAAAACAGGATCTTTCAAGATATCTCTGTAGGCTACAAATATGACGGGACTCACAGTCTTCCTTGTTGGCAGCGGCCTCTCCATGCAATGGATCGGTTAGGGGTATGTTGCTCAAGCTGAATGGAAGTTGGCGATCAAGGGACGGCAGGGAAGGAGAACTTCCTTTTGGGACTGGGAGTGGCGTGCTGCGATCGAGCTCAATGTCCAATAATTGCTCTGAGCCGAAAACAGAAGCATAAGACCTAGATTGATCGAGCTAAATAAAGTCAGTAAGATACAGTTCCAAGGTACAAATATAGATCCGTGATGCAGATTACATACCTCAATCCAGTGCTCAACCTCCATCTTTCCGCCGCCGACCCACTCGAAAATGACCTTGGCCATGAATGGTTCATTTGCAGTGCCGATGACTGCGAAAGGTTGCTGCTTGGCAGTGAGAAAGACAGGTGATACCGTTCTTGGTGGCACGACGGTCATACAGGTCAGGAACGATGACAAGGGGAGTGACTGCACGGCGGACTCAGTTATTTTCAGGCACCGTTGAGTAACAAGGTACGAACATAAGATGGCGCCGTAACTCCCAGCATCCAACGATACTGATCAGTAATGCCTAACTGAGCACGAAGGTCTGGTATGCATCAATAATGCGAACAATAGGCGCTAAAGCGGCTTTACCTTCTTTCAAGCATAAGCTGCGGTCCTCTAGACAGATGCGAGCAGTAATATGGAAGCGTGATGCGGTCGTACCAGCTGGGACGGTAGGAGGAGTTGGAAGATTGTCTACACCTCTTACCTCCACCCCAGAGATGACATCGACCACGAGATCGAGGTCTGATCGTGCGGTATTCCTATGTGGATAGCGCATATAGAACCTTTTCTCGACTTGTTTTGGTTCTTTGGAGCTGGGTCCGTCTGGCCGCGAATTTGTGTCATCGAGAGTCATAATATCGATGTGCAGATCTTCATCGTAGACGTGGATACAACGACGTTTTGGGGAACGACCAAGGAATTGAGCAAGGGCAGGAGAGTCCGCATGAAGACCAAGAGTTCGCGATAGCAGAGTACTTGGCACCGTTACCGGGCTTTCAAAGAAAGCATCCGACGTAGTATGCGCTGACGGAGGGGTGGGTATGATACCGTCAACACCCACCGCTCGTTCGAATAGCCGACGTAGCCCAACAACGCTACCACCCCAAGACACCTCTACGCCTTCTCTCTCGTACATCTCCCAACTCTCAGTGTCCGCTGCGATATGGGTAGCGGAGGCCGTAATGCATGCGTCATGACTTGCCCATTCGATGCCATGGGCCAAACGCGCGTGATTGAGGAGTCCTTGCAGAGTAGTGAATTGTGTTCGGTTACACGTTGGACAGGCAAGAAGAGCCAGCTGGCTATCCGACGTGCTGGACGGCAACTTGATAAACAGATGCTTCTTCTGCTGAGATGGCTTAGGTGTCCTGGAAGAACGCGTTTTGGGTAGATTTGGAATTACGGGGGAAAATGAAGGAGATGGGCTTCGCTCTTCAGGTAAACCAATGTCGAATATAAATGACGATGGTACTTCGACGGCATCAAAAGCGTCAAGCGCGGCATCTTGGAAGTCGTCCTCGTCTAAAGGGTGATCGCGTGGCTCTTTGATAGTCGATAGTGCGTCCAACATTTGAAGAGCCCATTGGATACGACCCTCGACAGTAGTCGCAAGCCGTTCGCGGATAGAAACCTCGAGATTGACTTCATCGATGATATGGCGAGAAATGTCGAGCATCTGAAAGTCTGACAGACATGGTCAGCTCAAAATCAACCACAGCGGGAGCCACGCACCACGATCGTCAACGGCTGAATCAGTACCAGTACCCAGCTCCCCTTCCGAGTTTAACTCCGTCTTGAGCGCGCCATGCTGGGGAGGGTCTGCATGGTGCGATATTGGCGAATGATACATGCGTACCCATCTATGCTTGGTACTTGTGAGTAGGTGAATGTTGGAGTCTTTATCGGGCTCATCCGCCTCTTTTAGTTTTCTCACGTTGTTTACGATACGACACCGATCTGGCAACCAGCCACCACCCCCAATCTCACACTCAGCAAAGCATCATTGCATGCGCATTTCGAAATATGTGCTACTGATTGCGACCTGGTCGTCGGGAAAGAATGGGATGTACTGCTCCTGGTGAATGATGACTGTGATTGTGCTCTGCGCCTACATGCAGAGCGTTCTGAATCACCCGTTGAGGCCGATACAAACAAACGTGCAACGTACTCGTCATAGATGACGGTGTCGGCGCGGCTAGCTTACATGCAGAACGTTCTGGTCTAGCCTATGAGGCTGCGTCGATGCAAAAGGAAAACGACCAACGTGGTGGTGATGGACGATGGTGCGTGGCTGGCTTATTATAATGCGCAGAATGTCCCGGTTTGCTAGCACTGGCATCGGACAGTCGGACTCGGTGCCGACTAGGCGCCGACTGTCCACTGTTAGTCCAATGTCAGATGCCATGTCCGATAATCAGTATTGCTGTGTTCATTCCGCTGCATCCTCGCATCAAACATGGATGGGTGAAACGAACGATATCTTACTCAAACACGTCCTGAAACCAGGTTACCACTGGCATGTTTATCGCGCACATCCGAGTCGTTATTTGTCTAGGCTCTCCTCAACTCTTCCTTTTCTACCAAATTTACGAACTCAAGTTGGGGAGAAACGGAGTTCATGAGATACATCGCTCCCGCTGCGTCCTTGCTCCTGGCCACAGTCGTTCTGGCAGACTATTACATCGACAATGGTGATCCATCTGTCATATACTCCATGCTGCCTAGCGAGTCAGGGCAAGCGTGGCAAACATTCTCCGTGGATACTCAGGCACTTGATTTAAAAATCAGCAACTCGACAGGCAACTATACCATCCTCCTCGATGCCTCGCGCTGCTACGATCAAAATTAGTACGACCCCTTCTTTCTACTTCCATTGCTTGTGTCTGACCTCGGGCTTGCACATCAACAGCGCACGTAAGCTAGTGACTACTCCTGCTTGGCTATCAGATACATGATATCTACATCTTTTTTCTGCCAGTTGGAGTATGTGGTACTGGAGATGGTTGTTTCATCGAAATACCCTTTACAGGTACGCGGTTCTGGTTCGCCCCTGCGATGCTGCCCTCATAGCCTACTCTAGGGTCTGGCATCACAATGTATGTCTTCAATGCCGGCCTCTCAGGCATGGCGGCCAGTTTTTCGGTCGACGGTGGTACAGCTGTTTCCAACTCGATCGACGCACCGCCTGCCCCAACCTATCAGGTCTCAAATGTCTCCTTGTATGACGTTCAAGGTCTACCGACCGGGAACCATACCATAAGGATGGCCCTGTTGTATTGGACCGGAGAAAACGACACCTCCATGAAATTCGATTACGCATACGTTAATGAGACGTTCGTGGTAAATTCAACGACATCTTCCATCATGTCTGCTTCAGTATCTCAGAAACCTTCTCAAATTGCCTCTTCAATGAGTCATAAGTTGGGAGGTCCTTATGATCAAATGAATACAGACTGATGTGCTTTGTTTGTTTTCAGTGAGAACACTGGATGCATCGTCAGCGCTGTGTTGGGAGGATTGGCGCTCCTAGTGGGTCTCGTTACCGGCTTCCTTTACCTGCGTCGACACAGGGCAACCCGTCAAAGCCTGCCGACTGCGGAGCCAGCCTTCGAAGTGAGCCCCTTCACAGAGTTTAGCACCCCGACTATACCCCCCGCGTCGTTTGTGGCCCAACGGCCATTCTCCCACCAACACGGGGAATCAATTATGCCGCTTATGCGTACCGCCATCCTCCGCGATGCGCTCGCAGCTGCTAACCATTCCCCTTCCTGGCTAGACCAGGCTTCCCAGTCATGCAAGTCTGGACAATACCCGGGCAACTTTCAGCCACTCCGCCGGCCGCCTTCGCAGAGCGAAGACTTCGATATATATGCCCGCTCGAGCACATCACACGTGGCGGACCTAAGTTCGCTCTTCTCGGACTCCCTAATAACATCACAAGCCAATCTCACTGTGGAGCAGGCCGGTGTCATCAATCGGCTATGGCAGGACAATGTACCTCCAGAGATGATTGTACGCATCGTTGAGGGATTTTTGTCGTCGAACCTTTCAGCAGGCAGGAGCTTTCCGGATCGGAGCTTTGTCAGTATTATGCCACCCCCCAGTTATCAAACGCGGTTCGATGGTTAAGCCGGCTGGCGTGGACTCAAGTTGGGCTTTGTTGTAGGGATAACTTGCTGTTCCTTCTATTTATTCTTGAGTATGTATAAATTATCTGGTGTCCGGTAGTGCTTCGACCCTGATCCTTGGTAGACATTACATGTTGCCTTTGTAATAAAATACTGTAAGCTGCAGTTCAAGTTGCTGGTGTGGTGTCCACCCACGTGACCCCCTCCACCGTGACACCGTCGGATCCATCGATCCTGCGACCGCAACCGACTCTCCTGAGCACTCGACGTGTTCGTTTTTCTCTGTTCCACTCCATTGAAACTTGAGCTGCTTGTTTGCAGCGCGTCTGATCGTCGCCAGGCTTTGCACACCGTTCGCGGTTCTCTGCGAGTTGGAGCCCACGAAACCGGTGTGCGCGAGCATGCCGTGCCGCAGCCGCGCCGGAGTGTCCAGACCATGATTGCTTCATCGATCGAGCCCGCGACCGTGACAGACTCTCCTGAGCACTCGACACCTTCCTCAGGCCTTTTCTCTCTTCCATACTGTCAAAACTCGAGCAATTTGTTTGCAGACCGTGCGCGAGCATGCCTTGCCGCACCCGCGCCGGAGTGTCCAGACCATGATTGCTTCATCGATCAAGCCCGCGACCGTGACCAACTCTCCTGAGCACTCGACGCCTTCCTCGGGCTTTTTCTCTCTTCCACACCGTCAAAACTCAAGCAATTTGTTTGCAGACCGTTCCGATTGGGAACGAAAGAACGATTGATGGTCATCAACAGGCTTTGCATCTCACATCCGAAGGTCTCCGCGCGCTTTACAGGCATGTAAGTGTCAACAGTTTGGTTCACGTCATGGTCCTGCCCTGGGTCCGGGATCACAATGTGCGTCTTCTTCCGATCAGCCATGAGCGCTACTTTTGCGGTCGACGGTGGTTCAGCTGTCTCCAACTCAATCGACTCACCCCCTGCTCCCACCTATCCCACCTTCTCAAAGCGAAGACATCAAATGTAGACGCCGGCTCGACCGCGTCACACATGGTAGATCCAATTCAGAGTTCACCTCTCACAGATTGACGAATCACGCCCCGAATCAATCTCACGGTAGAGCAGGCTGAGGTCATCGACCGCTTACAGCAGAACAGTATGCCTCGAGAGACGATCTTGCGCGTCATCGAGGGGTTTTTGTCGTTAAACCGTTCGGCGGGGGGAACGCCTCCGGAACGGAGCTTTATCAGCACGACGTCGCCTCCAAGCTATCAAACGCAACTCAATGGCTACGCGGGTCAGCGTAGACTCAAGTTGTGTTTTGCTGTAGGATAACTTTGCTCTTTTCGATTTCTTTAGGCAAAAGATCGTCGATCATGGCTGCGCTGTATCTCATGCTACCGTCCCTTTCAACAGTACATCCCGTAGACTGTTTCATGTTCAGTGGATTATGTAGAGGCCAAGACAGCATGGGCTGATACTTACGCCAAGTCCCACCGATTGTGACCACATCGAAGGGGGTAACGGCACAGCTTCATACCTACCGAGTCCGGGTCTCCTGACGATGGTCGGGCATTGGGGGATCATACCTGCAGGGCCCAACAAGTCGGGAAGATCCATCAATAGACTCAAACTACCTAGACCAGAGATGCACGAAAATAGGGTATCCTGCCACTACACGTACGAAAATCCGAGTAAACCCATATACGACCACCTAGTACCCCCTCTCAGCTACGAGATCATAACTCGGCGGTGCAGTGGTCATCGAATTCGATCGCGCAAGCCTCGTCTCTCTCTCCCACTCCCGAATGCCAGCATGTCGGTCCGCAAGCATCCGCTCCACCACGCGAGCGATAGCTGCAGCAGGTACGTTATTCTGATGCAGACTGTTAATGAAGTCTGCTTGCTCGTCCGTCAACAACGGCGAGGCATCTTGGCGTGGAGCCGATGATGAATGCCCCGTTTCGGGCGGTCGTGATTCTGTGGCCACGTCCGTAGTATCATTCGACAGCATGAGGCGGGACTTGCTGTCCACACCAGAAGAGGTGTTGGAGCCAGGAGTGGCGGTGAATGGGGTCAGAAGTGGAATGTCTTGTTGCCCGTTGCTCAATGAACTTGGCATACGTCGGACCTCGGCCGCACCAAAGCGATTGGGAACAAGAGGTGTGATGGAAGAGAGCTCTGGACTCCGTGAGGAAGTGAGATCATCACCCATAGTGTTGTTTGAAGGGGGATTGTATCCAGCGTAGGGGTCGTACGTTCCGGGGGTGTTGCTGGAGAGAGCATCATATCCAGCGCGGGGGGTAATTGGTGGGGATGCGCTGTCAGAGTGGAGGTTGATCATCTCTGGGCCATGCCTTCTACGCCGCCGCCGCATCAGAAGGAACCCAAGGATGCCAGCCACGATCAAAGCAATTGCACCGAACACACCTCCAACGATGGCGCCGGTATTAATGTTGTCAGCCCTTGTTATGGACATCCTGCCAGTGAGTATCAATTGTGCTATAATATATGAATACAACATACTGTGGAGAGGTGCCGCCCGCCGGCATGTCCGTGCTACCAGTGGCAATTGCAGCCGAGGTAGTCGTCGTTTGAGTATTGGCAACCAGAGATTCATTGACAAAAGCGTAGTCGAACATCATCCCGGTGTAGGACCCAAATAGGTTATTGATGAGGAGACTGAGCGTATGACTGCCAGATGGTAGTTGCTGGACGTCGAACATGGATACATTGGCAATTTGGTAAGCGGGGGCGGGAGGCGCATTTAGCACGTTCGTTTTGGCGTGCGAGCCGTCAACAGTTATACTAGCGTTGATCCCTACGGGACCCGCCTGGTAGACATAGACTGTGATCCCGGATCCTAAAAACAGTTGAGGAACCGACAGTGATGGGGGCGAGGGAGATCCTACCCGTGAAAGGGATGGTAAGTAAACAGTCGTCGGTATCAAAACACGCTGCGTCTAGCTAGGTGTCGGGATGGGAACGAAAAAGGTGGAGTTATGCAAACTCACATCGGCTGCAAGGTGAGATGTAAGTAGACCACTAGGAAATAGAAGGGTAGATGGCGTACTAGGTATGATTATAGCAAACAAATGCATCGATGACCTGGTAAGTGCCGTTTGGGAGTAACAGCTCGAGGGTCGTAGCACCAACTGCGTATGGAGCCCAGGCAGCTTTTGGTCCCGAGGAATAGGTGAGGGTGGTATTTGTGTCGTCGATGTAATAATCAGCGCAAGCAGAAGATATCAGGCCCGCGACAAGGGAGAGTATACGACTTCTCCTCGGGAAGTGAGGCATGGGAAACGAGAACGAAGGCAAAACACTTTGTAAAACAACTGGGAAAAAGCGGTGCCTTAGGGCTCATCATGATGTACGCGTGCGGCGTGCCACCGAGCGCCCATGTGACAGTTAAAACTTAG
>JBBPOD010000126.1:0-29481 GCA_038091255.1 Tylopilus intermedius | reverse complement strand
GGTACCTGTCCAGACCCGGACAGTTGGGAACATTGCTGTCGGACCCTAGGGAAGCTGGAACCCTGTCCAATACTGTCCAGTGCTACCCAGTAGAGCGCTGATTTGCTGATGTATCCTCGATTACAATTTCGCCAGAGTCTGGACCTGCTCGTTGCAGTTGGTCGAGGAGACGGGGAGGTCGTTATTGAGAACATATCGCACTTCACCGTTAGTACCATGCAGTGTTTTGCTTATCACCTCAGTCACCTGTCGAAAGGATTTTACTATGACACAATCTAGGCATCCGCTGGCGAACGAGGACAACCTGATGTAGCTCAACCCGGCCAGGGCGGCCAAAATCACCTCAATGTATGCATTCGTTGTTCTTTGAAAGCACGCTCTCATGATCGCATAGGGCGAGTTACCTTCCAGCGCGCCGGCTGAGCCCCAATTTGACCTCGACGAGGTTGGTCACTGTCGCACTTTGTTGGTTCTTGTATTGACTCATCACCTGAGGCTCGGCCCATGCTCCGGGGACCGAGGTACCTGTGCCCGGGCCTTCCCGTGATATCCCCAAGAATCTAACTCGGATATGATATCCAACCAGTGGTCTCCACTGAGCGACCTCGCGATGCCGTCGAGCCACCTCAGCGCTCGTCGAGGTTCACAAGATGGCTGCGAATGAGGACAATGAAAATCCACGAGGGCCCAGTGGCGTACAAACCTGATCCGCTTTTCGAAGAGTCCCATCCCTCCGGCCCCACTGATCCCCCCTCTCGTTGCCAGTCTCCGGTGAGAGTTACCAAGGGAGCTTCGACTTACGCTCCAGCTCGACGCGAGAAGGTGGGATATCTTTCTCGATCGCCGGACGTGCCGAGGCTAACATACGACCTCAGCGAATGATGGCGAGAGCTATCAGACCACAGGTTTGTCATTTTTCAGCTGTTCTCACAGTCACTGATCCTATGTCGCAGGGTAAAAAATCGCGGGTGCATCGTCAGCCAAGCCAGTGGCTCCTGCCCCCCCGAACAAGGACATCCTCCGCCTGCGTGATCTCTTGTCATCCGTCTTGTTGCTTGTTTGACCCCGTCGTGCGTCGCCGTGCCTGTCTCGTAGATAGCTTCAATATTATGTTGTTTTGCTATCTAAACATTGTGATGTGTGATTAAAAAAAGAGACAAACTTGAAAGGCTAAAACGTATGGCGGAATATCTGCACAAATAATCCATCCCAAAAAAGAAGTTTGTCGCGAAAACTTGCATGTCTTTGCCGTGAAGATTTGTGTGCCGTCGCGTCGCCGAGGTGGCGTTGTCGACGACCTCACATCGTCGTCATCGTCGAACTATGGGGCAGAAGGAGTTATGATCGTCAGTGTCATGGCGAACTATGGGTACGAAAGGGGGGCGGCAACGCGGATACATGTACCATTGCGTCGTCGCTGTCGTCGTTGCATTGACATCCTGGAGGCCAGGGGCGTGGTTGTGATCGTCAGCGTCGTCGTCGTCCCGCCGTGTCGTGGGAGGGGCAGAGATGAGGGGGTTCACGCGCAGATTGTGCAAAGCTTGTGCCACAAGAGAGGTTGAAATGAGCGCACGAAGAAGGTGGACAGATTAAAACATTACCGCGGCCGAGTGACTCAGAAAGAGAAGGCCGTTTCCAGAACCTCGCGCGCAGCAGGTACATCCCCAGCTAACCCTTCTCATGAGCCACAATATCTCTGCTTGCGGACAATAATGCACGGCTTGCGTGAGCACAGCGTCGAGCGATTCACTACGAGATACCATCAACACGAGACCCAGAGACAAATAAGAGGTTTCTCAATACTTGCCAAGTGCCATACGTTTTTTTCAAGGTCTGCTGCCTTTCGCCACAAGTGGCATTTATCGGGGAACATCTTCAGCGCATACCCCGGGATCGCTCTTCACGTGCCCGCCATTCGTTGCTTCGAGCGTCGTACACGCCCCCCCATTCCTCTCTGCCTTGAACGTCCTAAACAAGTTTCAGTCAATCGTTCCACAACGCAGGTAAGACAGCATACTCGAGCGGTACGATCACATTTGGGTGGCGGGGTTTCTGTCGTAGATGTTCCATGACCGTTCTGTTCTTCTTTCCAAGCGAGATCCTGCCAAGTCGTTCTCAACGCCAGTCGCTTAGCTTTGTGTCCAGGATTATCCTTGTCTTCAAGACTATCCTCGTCGTCATGCTTCTCCTTGTCGTTAAGGTTCGCGATGCAGAACACTGTCGTACCCCTTCCACGGGTCGAGCTGGCCGTGAACAAAATACCCAAGCACCAGTGACCATATACTTTGATTGGCACGAAGACGAAACGTTCGCATTCAACAGCGCTCCTGGCGGGTTTACGCTTCTTGGATGACTCAGGGTGGCTGTCGTCTGTGACTTCGGGGTACGACCTCTTCGTTGACCTAGACGATATGTCCCTTGCGCGGACCGTGGCTGAATTGAGTTTTTCCTTGGTCGATTCCGAAGCGGGGGGTTTGCTTTTACCGCGATATTGGGAAGCTGTATTCGAGCGCCAGGTGACGTTCTGCGCCTTGCAAGATGCTTGTATCCCTTCTAGCACCACGTCAGGGTTGTGACCCAGGTCCTCGTGGTCCGCCAGTGCGAGGCCCAGCACGATTCGTATGAACTCGATAGTGAGACTGAGCTGCACCTGTTCTGCCGCTACCTTCTCCACGCAAAAATACTGCCTTGTCCTTGGTGACTGCCAGTCCGAGAACATAATACAGCCATGGTTAGGCCCGTTTCATGCCCCGCGCATACCGGTGCACCTGTGCGATCCCGGCCGCGATATCCCTGTTCTTCAACCCCCACCGACGCGCGCAGCCGTGAAATTGACGTAGTCTGGATTGACAACTTTCGATTCCTTGAACGCTCCGATCGGCAACAAGAGGAAGTCGGGGCGCATATCTTCTCCATCGGTCCCGTACGAGAGAGGTACTGCATGGTACTTGTCCGTGGGATGACGGAGCTTTGAATGATACGTTTTGGCGAGCTCGGAACCCGCGATCTTGAGCGCACGATCGGTGACGTCGTTGAAGAACGAAACGAGTTCATCTTCGCGAAGCGGTTCTGATGTCGGGAATGTTTTCCACCTAAACGAATATTTCTTCTCTCCGTTCTTTCCCTGTTCTTGCTTATCCGTGGACGAGGTCCCCGACTCCCCGTCGTCTGCATTCGATCTAGAACATTCGTAGTACTGAGCGGCTTCGAATGCCTCTTTGAAGCTGTGCCAACCTCTTGAGGAGTAGGAGGTTGGGGATCGTCCTGGCACTTGTCCGTCATTTTATAGACACGGACAAACCCCTCTTTGACGAACTTCTGCAGAATACCTTAGCGAGCTCGTGTGCGATCGCATCGCCGACCTCGGTGCGGGTATGGGTCTGGCCGTGGTGACGATTGGAGGCCAACTTCTTTCGAGTCACGGGGGATGGATTGTTAATTGTGCGTTCGGGCAGGACCACAACTCTATCGTTGCATTGATAGGTATCGGTCATATCTCGCGCCTGCATCACAATGTGAGATCACACGCAGGTCGAATCAACAAGCAAGCAACGCACAATAAATCTTACGATTCTCCCGTACTTTTCCTTGTCTGGAATATTTTTAGGTACGTCACCGTGGATGACGATGGTCGTAGTAGCCATTGCGAAGAGTGAAAGGACAAATGAGACATGATGAGCGCGCTGAGAAGTGGTTGAAAATATGGATCTTACTGTCAAAAAAATACGCTCAGCCTGTGTTTTATATGCAACCCACACCCAGCCCACGAGGTGTGGAGGTGTAGCGAGTTATTTTCCCTGATGAGCCGACAACAGAGTTTCAGGTTGGTGAGGAACTGTCACGAAGGTCCCCTCGTCTCCGCGCTCTCTGAATCTGCAACCCACGCATCCAACCGATCCTCTTCTTCAAACTCCGTGGTCCCTGTAGCTTTGATGATCGCTTCACATGTCCTCGGTGAACCCTCCGTTTCGCACCGTTCCGCCACCTTTAACCACTGCTCCCGCGTCAAAAGCACTTGGTAGCGCCGCAGCTCGCGCACACCTGCTTCGATCGTCCTGTCCACGCTGTCCAGCTGTTCCTCGCAAATTTCGTGAGGCGTTGGGCCAGACTTGCGAACATTGTTCAACACCGTCCTTGCACGCTCTGGCTTTTCAAGATGCGCGAGCGCTAACCAGAGTTCAGCAGAAAGAAGGATGACTTTCGCGGCACGAGAAAGTAGGATACGAGCATCGGAAGTGGATGTTTCGAGTTGACTGTCTCTCTCCATAGTTGCACGGAGTTCTTAGGGGCTTCAATAAGGTGAGCGACAGCGAGGTGATATGAACCAGTAAGACAGACCTTTGCGACAGCACTCGTTTCTTTGCGTTGACATCTTGTTCGGCGGCGTCAAGCCATATTTTCACACTTTGTCCCACATGCTGGACTGCCTTGGCAAGAATAATCTTGGCACCGTCTCGGTCCTGTAACAAACATTGGCACCAAAATAACGACGCCGCTGACCAATACTCACATGTAAGCGAGCAGCTTCGAGCCGCGTCTTCACTCTTTGGACATTGTTCGCATCCAGCCTTGATCAGCTTGCGTGCAGCAACCATTCGGCCAGCGTACCCCTCCAAACATGTTGCAATCCAACCTGGTATATACTTCGAGTTTGATTTCACGAGCGAAACGAAAAGCATTCGAGCACGTTTGATGTCGCCAATTTCAGCTTCTAACTTGATCACGACGGTATCCAACGATGTCAGGTAACCCTTGGGGTCGACCGAGGTAGCCAGCCCGGAGCTGGCCGACGTGCCTGAGATCTGCAATACAAGCGAAATGAGCACGGTGGTGAACATGATGCAGGTGATGATACTCGCCTAGTCCGGCTTGAGGGACAATATCTTGCCTCGTGCCTGACCAATTTCGTCAGCGTCCCATCGGCCGCAGGTTCCCTCATGTCCAGTGAGCTTTCACATACCGTATTTGCTCTATCACCCACGACGATGCTGTCGGGGACGACAAAGAGTCTCGTATATCTTGTCTGCTTCTCCGCCACCTTGTTCGTACGTTGTACCCGCAAAGAGACCGTTTTCGTTATCTGGGTCAAGGTCGGGTTCTTCGCCACGTCTAGCCTGTACCTCTGTGATGCCATTGAATACGCCTTCAGGCGACGGAAAGAGGGAGGGTAACATAGGTGGACATTCTCTTACAGGGCCGATATGCGAACGCGTCGTGAATCCAGAGGGCCTAAGGGTCTCGTCAGGTCGTCGATGGTTGGAGCCAGGATGATTGTACTCACCCACGACCGAGACCAGCGACATAGGATGCTGGCACTAGCATTGACAAGCATACTAGCTTACTCGCTGTCGTGGTTAGAGCAATCCTGAGCTTGACTTCGAGAGGTCGAGTCGTTGGTTAGCGTCGTTGGGGCCGAGACATGGAAGTTCTGTGGACGACCAACTAGTAATACTGACCATCGGAGTCTGAATTTGGACAACCAATCAATGGTTTCAGAACGAACAAAGGCAAAGAAGGCGCGATGAAGCTGCCGCTGCCAGCCTGGACTACATGGGAATTGAAACATTTCAAGCACATTCACGAAGACCCTACATGTATGCTGGTTCCATTCTCGTTATGCGTGCCTGCTAACCCTCTTCAGATGAGCGTCTCGCAGACTTACGGAGGACGCCTACGTTTACTTGAACAATGGTCCACCGATGTAGCCTTTGCCATATTTTTTCAGCTATCTGACTATCGGAGGATACATCGTATGCAGCACACACTTAGATGTCTGCCTGCGACTTTTTTGCTTACTTCCCCCCTATCCTCGTGAAATGCAACGAACCAGACTTAATTCATTGCACAGTGAAACCAGTTTCAATGAGGAAAGGAAAGTAGAGCGAAGTTCATCGAAACCTCGACAGGGGCCAGCGGTTACTCGTCATTTAGAGTGTCATTAGAAGCGGCATCCGCTCTTTCAGCTCTCCGACTACCTTTGCCATTCCGTCAACGTGCATTGGCGACCTCGACAGGATCTAGCCTCTTTGGTAGGACCAGAAGAACGTATTTAACATGTACCTCCACCCAGGGGCACGCCGAGTACCGGAGGTTCCTTGTTTGCAAGCAGTGGGATCGTCGTCGTCGTCAGTCCCGTCACACTGAATGGGAAGTACCGGGGAGGGACGATGATACCGAGCGGCAACTGCCAAGAAACGTGCCTCAGGCGTCGTATGCACCTGCGACCACTGGTGCACGGCGTGCGGCTGATGATACAAGCTGCCCTTGATCCGCGGGGGCGGCGCGCTCGTCGCCCGTCGCCCACCCCACGTCCGTGTCTGCAAATGCGCAGTCCCATAGTAAGAGGGGCAGCGCGTCGGCTATTTGATAGTCTGGTTTTCGGTCGACGATCGGGAGGGGTGGGTCGGTGGGGGAGAGGGGCTGTTCAGATCCGTCGACGTTCACGAGCGTGCATATGATCGAGGGGGGTTCGAGGCCGGTGCCGACGAGGGAGAGGACGGCCATGATGTGCCGCACTTGGTGGTAGAAAAACGCGGAGCCGACGAGGTCCAAGACGTACATGGCGTCATCGCCGTCGTCTTTGTCGTCGCCGGCGGGGTGTCGCCTAGAGACGGGGGTAATGTCTGCGCGGAGGATCCGGCGATGAAAGTCGGTGACCTGTTTTGGTGGGTCTAGTTTGCACAGGTTTCAGAAGTCGCATCCGCCGACGAAGGCGGCAGCGGCGCGTTGCATGAGCGAGCGTGTGCGGTGAAAAAGTATTTGTAGTGTCGGTGTTGGCAGTTAAATCGGGCAGAGAAGTCGGGGGAGACGAGGGATCAAGCGAGGATGCGGATGGTGGGTGGGAGGACGCGGTTGAGGATGGAGACATAATGGAAATCTTCTGTACGTGGTGGTGGTGCAGCCGAGTTGGAAGGGGGTTCGTCATTGAGGTCAAATGAAGGCAAGTCTGAGTGGTCGACATCGAGTGTCGCATCAGATGCGATATCTGGCTCTGCAGTCGATGAAATTTCCCCGTCCCCTGCGGACACATCAGACTCGGGCTCCACGGCTTAATGTGTGTTGTTGTCGGTGAGCGCGCTCCTAACCCAGACTGAGCCGACTTATCTGGCGGCGCTCACGCCTACGTCGGTCCTCCCGTACTTCCCCCATCCACATCCTTCCGAACCAGCCCGTCTACCAAGCGTGCCTTTGCAAACGCTTGGAAGAGAACCTCGTCGACGGTCGGTAGAGGGGTAGGGTCGATTTGATACGCCAGACCGTTATATTCCCATCCCGAATAGCAGAACTCGACTGCGATCTTGCGCACGGGATGACCTTTGAAGTGGAGCGGACGTCCACCGGTGCTCGGGGGAGACGCCGCGCTTGGGGTGGTGACCATGAGAGGCTGCTCTGAGGCGATGCTCAAGGTCGTTGAGACGCGCGATGAGGTCCTGCCTGGACCAGTTGTCGTAGTTGGACGACATGAACGGTATGTGGGCCTTGGATGGCAAGTGGTGTCGAAAAGAAAACCGTCCGAACCGCACTGCCGATAAAAGTATCAAGTCAAAGCGAGTCAAAGTCTCCCCATCCAAGTCACAGATCAAAGTGACCCGTCAGTACTCACTGAACTTTACCTTTGTACGGACGGACTCAGTGGCCAACTGGAATACCAATGCAGTGGTAAGAGGTGAAAAAATTTATTGACAACGTTGACGCATGGGGGAACGCAATTCAATTCCCTTCAAGTTCCCCGGCCCGGGCCATGCCTAGCTTTGCCGATTGTCGGGCACTTCAAGTTCACAGGAATCACAGGTTGTTGCCAGTGGCTGCCACGGCACTGATGGGCTAGTGCCAGGCACTGGCAGTGTCCTGCCAATCCTTTCAAGGGCACCAAAAACAACGACAGCCCAATAAAACGGCAGACGTTTCAGCAGCATCGTGACCCCGGCCCAGTTGTACCTGAGTAATCCGGGTCGGTCTGGACGTCACAACTCGTTGGTCTGCCTCCAGTGCCATTATTTGAACACCTAAGTTCCGTGAACGCCGAGCTCCCCTCCGAGTCGGTGCCACTCCGTGAGCAACATTTTTCAATTAGCCTTGCTTTACATTGTATCATTCACATGGCATACTAGGAGCCCAACCTCGCGTAATCCCTTTCAATGAGAGTTTTCCTCGAGATGGACCTTGAGCTAGGAACTCAGGGTACCTGGATCATCTGATGACTTGATCAATTTCTGCCCTTCTACATAAGCACGACCTACGCAAGACAGGTTTTTCATCGTACAGGTCGCTTTCGTCTCCCATGAGCACAGTATCACATGGGGTCCTGGCTTGATAGGTGTGTAGGATTCTGAGCTATAGAAAATTCCCAGTCCAAGACTGACCACCTCTGCAGGCTTGACGATCAGGGGAGCATACGTCCGAGTCAATCCATTCCAGTTCACGCGCTTGACTTTATACTAGCTTGTACGGAGCTGGAGTTGGTCAATTCGTATACTATGTACGAGGTTTTCCACACGACCTGATCCAACTCAAGGTACTGGTAAGCACTCCCGGTTTACACACGGGTATGTTCACGTACCTTATTTGCATCGTGCCCATTCGCAGGTGTCCATCACCTTGTGTGTTCCGCCTTCCGTGTTTTGATGTACGACTGACCTTCAGGTAGCATCCTGGAGAGCATCCAGGAAGCCACGGTGATATGGACCTGCCATCACCTTTTGGTGGACTGCAGGTTGAGTAACTCTCCGAGCTGTATGATGTATCTGCCTATGTGAGTAATCGTAAGTAATTCATTTATCCAATTCAGGATGTACTCATTGAGTACAAGTGCACGATTGTTGCAGTTCGGTATTTGTATCGTAGTGAGTGACATGCAGCCTATAACGTTCATAGTTCAAAGGTAGACGTGTATATCACAGCGAACCTGTCCATGTTCTGATGCGTGAATAGCTTCTACGCTCAACGAGTCTGGATAAGTAAGCAGCCTGAAATTCCTTCACGTCACTGTTAATCTGTACCTTGACAGTTAGCGGTCAGAACTGGACCATCACCTACGCCGTGGTATGGCCATTAGCTAAAATACTACCAATTGAATTTGGCTGAATTGAAAGCGATAGATGATACCTGCTCTTGCCCAACTAGGTAAGCGATTGAATAAACTCTCTGATCTACTTGATTGACTGCAGACCAGTGCTAGGACTCATGTTCGTGTTTTCGTAAACCATCACACATAATGGATATTCCTGAATGATGATACCTGCAGTTTGTATGGCAGGATTGTGGGTGGTGCCACATGCCTCAGATGCGCTTCTAATCGCGCCTGTTTGTCCTTTCCTTCAGAATCCACACACCAACGTGGCAAATCTTATTCACCATCAAGGTACGATGTCGTGCTCGTACTTTTCGTTTCTTGAGCTCGGTCAAAATGCATGGTTGCGTGGCATGTGCAAGTACATACAATTCTGGTGGGGTATGCCGTAGGGATCATATAACGTGACAAATGAAAACCAATGCAAATGACTCGCTTATGCCCCCCTGGCCTTGACAGTACCACGAAGTAGACCAGTACCAGTCTGAAAATCGACAGGCACGTTCAGAATACAGAGGTCGCCGAAAAGATGGAGAGTAGTCACATACTCGGCGAGCAGCACGAACCAGTGCGACAATATTCGCGACGATGTACATGCGATAAGAGAACCCTCTGAGCGGACTGTTCATGTCACGATAAACGGGTTGCCAACGTGTGCTTGATGCTGTGGTCCAAGGAATGACATGAACAAGTGGAGTGATGACGCAAGTGGAGTGATCGAGTGCCATCGGCCGGCAAAGGACAGCGCCGACGTAATCCAGCCAGCACTTCCCAAGTTCGAACGGACCAGCGCCCAAGAACCGATGAGGGTTGACCCTAAAATTGGACGATCGCTCTCGGAGTGTTGTCAGTGGTCTCCCAGTACATGGAACGGGGGTATACTGATTTGCTTCCGAAGGCACGAACAGGACTCGGAAGCACCTTGCCATTCAGTGAAGTAGTGTGTACACATTGCTTGTGCCCGGCACGTCTGAAAGCACAGCGAATTCAAGTGAACCACGCTTACCGGTTGCTTTCTGGGGTTCTCAGGCAAGCGGAGAAGAGATTTCGACGTATCGATGATTCGAATATGGTAGCGCAATTGCCTTGGCATGTTCTGGACGCGGCTACAATGAAAGAGATAAGCCACGAACCTGGACGAGTCTTGAGTGATTCCGAATGTCTGGGCTGAAATTCATTGGAAAACACACTGAGATTCGACCTGTTATGCACGGAATATCAGTTCTTAATCCAAGGAAACTAATGGTGTATTTCACTGAAACTGTTGCTGAAGATCGAAGTCACGCCGGATCTCGTGCCTTGTCCTTCGTATGTATGCTAGCATGTATTCGACAATTTCTGCGACATGTCCGGCAGCCTCCCTGCTTTACTAGACCTGGTGCACGCGCTGGATCCGGCGCTTGCATGTCCATGTCTCCCGCCGCTGAATGAGGTGTGCCTCAGTTTGCTTCGCCTGCCACAGGGCAACTCCGCCAAGCTCCCCACACTCCACTGGCGAGTGCCTCTGCCAACGTGGAGCGTGCCCGCTTTCTCAGCACAACCTCGGATCTGGAATGAGACTATGCTGTCATGCCAGCAGGGGGTGGGCAAGGACGAGGCGTGAGCGAGGCCCTGTCTTCATCGTGTCGTCAGTGGAGGAGCATGGACAAGTGCGACGGCGTGCGTCATCTGATGGGTGAGGGTGTACGACGATGAGGACGAGGGTGCACAAAGGTACGCGCATGGGTATGAAGACCGGCGAGGGACGAGCGCAATGACAAGTGCAATGGCACGTCACCGTCATCGTTGTCGTTGCACCATCGTTGTCACATGTGGACGGGAAAGTGCCAGTGGATGAGGTGGACGTCTCGCGACTCGGACACACAGGTCTCAGATTTCAAAGAACCTCGGAGCAACATATTGAATACAATGGGTGACGACTAAGTAACTATGAGGAACCTAAATGTTCTTAGCGCCTAGCTGCAGACTCAAACTGCAGGTAGAAGAAAATACACTGTGATAGTGCAATACAAAAAGAAGTACAAAAACATCCTCGGAAATGTCCACCATACCTAACGCATGCGGCATCATAAATACAGAGAAAAGCCGGAGCACTTCAGTTGAAAAATAATAAAATGTAGGCTGGCAGGGAAGACGAGTATGGATCTAAAGTACAGCCCTCACTGCTCACCCGTCAGCTAATTAACGGTAAGACTACATGGTTGAAACTCACCGGAATGTCGTAGGATATACCAAAACCACCTATAGTGAGTGCGGAAATTGCTTCATAGTACTTTCCATCGACAGTGTCGGTGTCTTCGAGGATGAAGTTCTCGGTGATGAAACGCTCTGTGGCTGCCTCGCCAATGTGATCGCACATCTTGCTTTCATAATCTTCGCATTGCGCTTGAATATTGACAAGGCATGTGAGGACTGCTCTCTTCGTTGACAGAGCTTCTCGGAAATGCTTTTCGACAACTTGTTGGTTGTAAGGTGGAAGTCGCGGGACAATCTACCACCACATGAGTAGAAACATTTAGGTTACGTCCAACAGGGCATACCAGTAATTTGCTAGCTTCTATCAGTGCTTCATGGAAAGACGTTAAGGTGTCCTCTGACCCTGAACCCTGCACCCTCTTGAACATCAAAGCGCCCGCAGGAAGAGACCTTGACTGAGAAGAGTATGTGGAACAATGAATGCCTAGTGCCCAGTTTCCCGGAATCATCGCTCTGTTGGAAGGCAGAGTCTCATCGGGAGAAAATTTGAAGGTAGATTTGTGAGATCCTGTTGTATGGGTCATTGCGAGTCGGTTCAAGTTGTGGGAGAAACTTGCTGGTAGCGGAGCATAAATACATCTCCGTCACCAAATAGGATTCAGAAGCCGTGACTGTCACGCACTCGCACTTCGTCCACTTTAGGAACGTGACGATCACTGATCTTGATCATCCGCCACTGCTTTGCCTCTGCTCTGCTCACCACCGTGACAATGGCCTCTGTTCCCGAGTCCAATGCCTCCTCTCTTAGTCCATCCTTGTCTGATATCAGTAGAGCACTCAACTCAATTCGCCTCGTCTCGGACAATAACGGGGCCGAGGACTTACTGCAGGCTATTTTTCGGTCTGTTGGCGGGCCAGGACACAGTGCGCAGCATTTTGATGTGACGAGACCTCAGATCTCACACTCCTTGACAGTCCGCATTGAGGATTCAGAACCGTCAGTCGCGGAGTTGGACTCTCCGACGAACTCCATTGGGACGATTGACAGCCCGTCAACGCTCAGCACGTCAGTCACCAGCATTATCAGCGCTGTTCCGATCGTCCTTCCAGAAACTTTCCCTTCTCTCCTTACCAAGGAGGCTTTCGACTGGTGGTTGTTATACGTCCACTGCACGCAACAGATTCGTTTTTTGCTTCTGGCCGGTCAGCTCGGCTTCAAGGACACCCTCATTACATCCCAGGTCGCAACGGTCCTTGCTACCTGTATTGGGGAGCACCAGAGGCGCCGCCCGGGATGGCTCCCTAGAGTAGGTAAGTAGCAGCCTGTCAGCGCGATCAGAAATCAGTACTGATATCCCCACCAGTGTATAATTTGACTTTGGACGGTGAAACTCGACGATTCTGTTCCAGCTGGACAGACGCGGTGTTCCGAAGACTTTTCGTCAATGAGGCAAGGCGATATTCTTGCCTACCACCTAAAATACTTATGGTTTATTAGGTAAAGGACATCCCAAAGACCTTCTTCACTCTCGCCTGGACCTCCTGCGCAACACTCATGGTTCCCGCACCGAGCCCCGCCATCGACACCCTCCGCTACCCACGCTTCGTGCTCGTACAGAGGCTTCACGGCGCGTCTGTACCAGAGCGCGAACATGCGCGAAACCTCGTAATTTGGAACCAGAGGTTCGGATTTAGCCATTGGCATGTCATTGAGATGTCCAATATATTTGACGAAAGCACAGCAGTCGTGAGTTCACCTTTTGTTCTTTCCTACCGTTATTAAAACCAACATGCAGATCCATTGGTTTTCGGACCCGGTAACGCGTGATATTCTCCATCACGCGCTCCGAAACACACAGTCCGCTGGGTGGTTTTCTGTCATGTTTCCTGATCTAGATGAGGACGGTCAGTTTAGCTTTAACCCGCTGAGCGAGGGATCGCTCCAAACAGTTTCGTTCGTTCTGGCCTGGGTAGGTCGTCCCAATAACGAGCCCTAGCACTGATCATAAAGTCTTATCATAGATCATTGTCATTATCAAAGGCGATATTCTACAACTCAACAAATTCCACCCTTCGGAGCTTCGCGGGAATCGTCTCAGAGCCGTCGAGCAACAGTACAACGTTATCTTTGCTTTCCTCCTTAGCATTTTGCAGCTCGACAATCAATATTTGACTCCCGATGAAGCCACCCATGCTCGGCAGGCACTCTTGGAATGGCTTCAGGTGCAGCCCGTCTGGTAGTTCAAGTTTGTCGTATACATGTATTCCGCATATCATTCTCATATTTTGTGGCAAGTAAAATACTGTTGTCCTGTGATCGTGCCGGGTCGGAGCCGCGGCGGAGGACACCGTAATTATTGGATCCAGCGATCTCGCGAGTCGCCGTGGACATCGCTGGCAACCGTAGCATTTTACGAATCCACAGACCCGAATAGGGGTCGTGTTAATCAGCCACCGTCGAAGTCTGCGATCGCCTTGGACGACTTCAAGTCTTCTCCGCTGCTTTTTCTTGTCCATCGCGCCTATATGTATGGACGCAACTTCCAACGCTGTCTCCCAACCCTCTCCCACCGACATCCGCGTCGTCACCATCTCCGACATGCACAATACCCAGACAAGGGATCTCAGAATGCACAAGGATGGATTAGCTATGGGAAATTCGGACACGTTCGCTGCCCTTGATCGAGCTCGGCGCTCGCCTCGCCCTTTATTGAAACGTTCACAGTTGTACTTTTGATTCGCTCAAGGTATGTATGGCCCGGGGCCATTTTACTCCATGTAGCAAATTGTGCAACGATGGCATCATACTGTTCGCACAATGTGTGTAATTAGGGCCTCTGACATTCGATCAGACCAAGTAGCTCACCATTTCTCCGTGCAAAACGGGTATGTGGGCATGATCCTTGGTCGTTTGGTCGTGTAGTACGAGGGTCACCATCTGAATCACGTAAAGTCGCTTGCCTTTGACAGCGCTAAAACTAAACGCTCACTATCTGCGCAGGGTCATCGGATGCGATATATGCCGAAGCAATGTTGTGTGCCCGGGTCGTCGAGAAAGCCCCATACAAGCCCCAAGTTGGCAGTCGGACTCATCACAAAGTAGCCCCGATAGGGGCTGAGTCTCTAGCTATAAAGTGCAAAACGACCTCTCGAGAGTTGAGCAGGGAAGACAAAGGTGTGTACCTGTATGGGGCCAGTGCCGTTCGCGATGAGCACACGCAGGAGCTCCACGCCCGTGTAACTCTGCAATTGGACGTGTTAGTACATTGTACCAGGTTTACTGACGATTTAGATAGGGTCACCCTTCCGGTCCCAGGAGGTCTGGACACGATATTAACGAATGAGTTGATACTAAAATAGACGCCTGACTCACCCCTGGATCAGATCTAGTTCCGATGTCAACGCTGTAACCAGAGTGTCTGGTGTACCTGTTACATAATCGTAGCGGCGCTGACGCACCACTGGCAAGTCCCCGACTCCTAGGACCGGGTCGATGCTGTCACACTGAGAATCGATTAGTGTCTTATGGCGAGAACAGCCATTCATGGTCGGGCAAACTCTGGAGACGGGTGTAATCAAGGCACTTAAAATGTAATGTCTGTCGTCAAGTGGTGGGGGCGGTAAACGAGGTCATCCAAGGGCAAAGAGTATTGGATAGGTTCCAAGACTGCGGTGTTGGTTACACAAAGGTTTGAATGCTTAGATAATCAAATCGACCAAGTCTAGTAAAAAGCTCCTGCAGCCCCATTTGCTTGAAAACTGGACGTTTCTGTCCAACAAAACCCTCCCCCACTGTCGTGGGAGTCGGGGATGCTTAAGGAAAATCATGTCGGCTGCACCAATATGTACAAAATGGAGGTTATCGATTTGATTCTAAGGCGCGTCTCTCGTTGCTGGCCCATTGACTTGCACTGCGATATTTTCACGACGTCGCTCTTTCCCACTCGCGCATCGGTTCAATGCATGTCGACTTCGGGCCCGCCAACCTGAGCGGTGTCTGTGATAACACGCTAGGGGCTATCCTCATCGGTGCTTTATCCGCTTCCGTGTACGTCTTTTTCCTGGCGCCTGCACTACGATCGTCTTACTCAGGGTGTCTCTTAGCTTCTAGGGCGTTGTGAGCGTTCAGACTTTCATCCATATGCAAACGACCAGCTACTGTTGGAGCTCGTCGTAGGTCTCTCTTTCCTGACCTAGGAGGTCGCTCATCCTGGGTATAGGTTGCGGTGCTATGGTAAGGAATCCCGCCATGTACAGTCGTGGTTTTCTGTTGGTTAACGTTTCCCGTAGGGTCTTGGACACTTTTGACGAGCCACATCGTCTATCACTATCTCGTGACCAATTACATGCACCCAGCGGCCATCGCAGTCCTAGTGTGGTACGTCATGAGTCAATTCGCTTAAATTATGAGTGTAGCTTTGTCTGAGGCAGTATCGGCACCAGATCCACACAGCCGTGAGTCCGTGACTGGGATTTCGACGTATCGTGCACTAGCATCCCAATTGATCATCATCTTGCTTTCGGATTATGACGGATGCGATTGTCCGATGGTGAGCATGCTTGACATCTTTCGTGCATCCCAAGCTGATGCATGTCAGGTTTGTTCTCGAGGCGAGTATGGGGGCGTACGTCTGCTATCGTTCTGGGGTGGTGTCCTTCCAATGGCGTACAGTCAGCGATGGGAACATTATCTTGATGTCCATGGTCATGAGTCGAACCTTACGAGCGTTCATCGAAAGCCATTGCATTCTGATCCGTTTCACCAGTGAATCCTTTCTCTGGCCGATTTGGGTGAGTGCCCCCAACGTGTTCATTGTGCACAGGCTGAGTTGGACATGCACCGATAGACGTCGGACTCTGTGAGCATGTCTGCAGACGTCGTCGTGATGATGAGCTGACTTTTGTCGCGGTGATTACCATGAAATCGTTTGTCCCAACGATTCTCTTTTCGATCCGCTGATACCTAAACCGTATTTCAGTTTTCAGATCAAGGCCGTCTGACCTCCACGCCCTTTCAGTGCGTACAAGCGTGTCGGGTTTTGGGCACTAGTTTTTACGTGCGCTTGCTCTATGTTAGCTTTGTCACATCCTTTACGGGTGCTGCACACACAATGCAATTACCGTCGGACTTCCTCGGCACCTAGAATTTGGCTAACTTCAAGCTGTGTTTTCGTTTGAGTGGAGGTTGAAGGGACCCCCTCCAGTGTCTGCCCAAGGGCCCTGGTTCGGGCGTGCTAAGCCTATCATATATCATACTCATCGGACGCTCGGTCGCCGCTCACCCAGACTATCGGATACACGGGACCCGGTTTAGAAACCTTGGCGCTGCAGCGTGCTGCAATATGGCCGCCTTAGTTCGTGATCGCGAAGGCACACAAAGTTTCCCACTAATTCGGATCGCGCCCATGATGAGAGGGAGATAAGATATGGCTATTCTAAGGATGGTCCGTCACAGCCAAAAACAATTTTTTTCACGTGAAGAGGCGTAACGCGAACCGTGGACCCTGCGCATGCGTGCGTGTTGGACGCGTCTCTGAGCTTCTGTCGATGCAGCTGAGCATAAATCACGTTTACCAGTCATATCGGAGCGGGCCTGCCTAAATGAGCCACTTCTGGAACGTGATGATGGCGAGCATATGACGAATTGGACGTTCGTCACCGTAAGCATGCCCACACCCGTACAAGCTTCCGTCAAGACACTTCTGACCGTAGCGCTGGTAACGATGGAGACACGAATGGTGAAGCCGCCGATTACTTCCGTCGGTTGCGAAGCGGTGACTGACACCCTAACAAGAGGGGTTCCTCGCGTTCAAGTTGGCCTCGAATTCTGTAGATTGTTCTCGATTACGGCAACAATATGATCATGTCACGCAGACAGGGATGCGACGGAGGACAACGCAAACTCAGGGGGTGCGATGCCACAGGTTGCTTCCATTCCATTTCAAGGTTTGACTGGCATACGTATGGTTGCGGTGATGGCGGTGTACACGAAGCAGATACTGACCATACTGAGCACCGTGATGGGTATGTACAGAGACGATAAGCTGGTGATTCCCCCCACAAGAGGGCGCGTGCGTTGCGTTGTGAGTGGCAGTCACTTATCCGGATGATCGGACGGATGTTTTTCTCGCGATCCGGTCTTACCGGATATGGACGGCAATGAATGATGATGAAAATGCACGTCACGTAACGTCGCGGACCTTCGGGGCTTCCATGTGATGGCGAGCAACGGCTGGCGTACGAGTGTCGTCCAGATCTGGCAGGTGCATGGTGGGACTGCGGGGAGTGGGAACATGAGTCGACGGTCTATTTTTAGAAAAGCTTTGATGTTGGTAATCCGGCTTTGGGCCACGAGGCATCAGCGAAGGGCATCTTTCCTGTTCAACGGAGCGGTCGAAGCTATGATGGGCCGAGGGGATGCGTGTCCGATGTCTATTCGCTTGCTTGCAAAGAAATACGAATGGCAAGGGAGAGAATGCACACTCGGATCGTCCGGAGGCTCTTCCTGACTCAGACATGGTGCTGTGGATACCCCTTAAACGGAGGAGAGACATCGTTTTTCATGTTACTTGACCAAATAAGTATCCCGGAATGAATCGGCGACCATATCGGTTCCTTGCATGCGCCACGCTGTCAGCCGTTGCAATCGTCCCGAAGAGCGCCGCGATGCAGAGCACACACATGTGGGCAGCAAGTGGCGAATCCGCCGATGGCATGTCGACTAGAGGCAACGATTTTACCCGGGTTGAATGGCTGGCTGACCGGTCACACCGGTCATTTATCACTCGTTAATGTGGCGGAAATGCACGAGCGCCACCTTTTGCAGAATCGGAGACTCTAATGGAAATGCGTCAAATAACGTGAAAGGAACTAGACAGTAGATTGAGCTTGATGCATGACGCATGGCGGCTGTACTTGTACGTAGTCGGTGTACTAAACAGCCAAGAGGAGCACCTTACTTTCGATGGCAGACCAAAATAATTTCTCTCCGTATTAGGACGAGCACTGCAAGTAATAAAACCACATCAATGGGACCAAATGCCATTGACTAAACCTCACCATCGAGGAAGAGCTGCAGTGCCGAAAGCGGTCCGAAGCCAATTGCTTCCTCGACTCGGCGTAGCAGCGGAAGGAGGAGCAACCTAGCGGGGCTGATCCAGGGCGGAATCATCAAGCCACCACCAAGGCCTCTGCTATACCACGAATCCACTGTGGAATGAATATGAAAAAAGGATGAAGGCACTCGATCACCTGGTAGACATACCTAGCGGTTGTGCCATCACAAAAATGCAAAAATATACCCATAACCTACCAAATATTCCACCCACCTTCCTCCCCGTGGCACGACGCCAGAGCTTCTCGAGCAAGAGTAGTAATGCTTGTGCCGTGAAAAACAGCACTGCGAGCCAGCTGAACCCTTTCCCAAGGAGGTATGCCGAGCATTCGTGATACAGCCCCGAAGCAAAGAATGTTCCGAATAACATTCCGATGTCTCCGGCGAGCCATTTACCCGGGTAGCCACCATAAACAAAGAACGTTTGACGAAACAACTGATGCCATCGTTTAGCCCAAAAGATGTGTAGTGAGTCAGAGATCCAGGGATTGTCCATGAGAGGGGGCCACATTTCCGGAGAGCTAGAAAGCGCTGTGAGCGCAAACAAGGTGATGCAACCGTGGGCCATTTCAAAACCAGAAATGAGACACGCTCCTGTGGCAAGATGGATTGCGGTGGAAAGAATGTATCGCGGCAGGATGGACAAGCCAGGTTTGAATATCGTACCTCCTTGAGGCGAACCGACTTCCGGTATGAGTTTGATGAGAGATTCCAACATGTCGAAAATGAGAAAGTGACTGAGCGTAGATATGGCGGTAGCACGTAAGAAGGCCGTGCGCTCAAGGGGCCGTGGATCGTTAGGAATATAGAGGTCGGCTCCAAACTGCCACCCTAGTCCGCGGCTGGTGAGTGCTACTTCCAATGCGTCGTACAGCCATGGTGGCAGTGGTATGTTTCTGGATGGCGCGGTGTGTGAAGAAACCTGTTTGCAATCGGCAGATTGCGGCACGTCGTTCTCGGAGCTACCGTTGGCGTATTGGGAAACGGAGGATGATTTAGACAGTACGCCTGGCTGCGTTTCACCAACTTTGAGCATGCCTTCTCTCCGCCACGCAAAATCAATCGCTTTGCCACATATCAGCTTGGCGAAGAGACCTATGCGAAAACACGTCCAGTGAGTGATGTTACGGACGCTGCTGGTACAGTATGATACGCTGACCAGGTGCTTACCTTGTCCCCAGTTGATGGTATTGAGTTCCGGGGCCGCGTGTATGAAGCGGAAATACGTCCCAAATGCAAGGTAGATGACAACAGGTAGGAGTAAGAGCCGCAGGTAGAATGTGTCTGGACGTCTGGAGAGATATGCCATTGTGAAGAAAGGAATTAATGGAAGGATGAGCTGTGGAACGTGGTGGAGACGTATGGGTATGCGATCTTCGGGGTAAGGTATAATTGTTCGATATGCATCGTGAGCGCTGCAGAGGGATGCCGCGACAGTCAAAAACCGAGGCGGGCAGGAGTAGAAACTTACACTTGAAAAACGAAAGGACGCCACATGAAACCGACGGTGAGAGTCGAAGTTGTTTCACGTTAGCCCAGAAACGGCCACCAAACAAGTTGAAAGTCAGCACAGGACTCTGATCTTATCTCTACACCATCGACGTGATGTCTCTCGTTAGGCCTCGCTCACTAACCCTCTTTGGACGGTCGCTTCTACTGATAACTCTGGAAGTAGCTGCGAACGCGATCTGCTGGGCCATTGCAGCGTCGCGGTCGCGTGCCATCTTGGCACTCGCTATTCTCGCATGGGTACAAACGTGAGCTATTTATGCAAGTCAGTCATGCTAATTCGATATCTTTGCAGACAATTGGCTTGAGGCATGGTATGGACGAGCTGCTCTCACGACTCGCATTGCTGAATGCCAAACAGCTCTCGACGCCGACCACATCAGGTTACTTGATTAACCACCTCCCTGATGCGTACGTCGCGTGCATATCTCGCTCCGCCTCGAGTGATTTATGATGCAATAGTGATCACTGATCCACCGCCGGACGCAGTGCGATTGATAATGCCACACGAACTCTGATCAATCACGGTCGACTGGCGATAACGTGTGGACTGTTCTTTTCCCTTGGACACAGTACAATAGTAATCGTCGTGGTACGTTCGTCAAAGATCGTTCTGTCCAGGGACCTTTTTTGACGCGCGAGTGTTTAGAACATCGCGATAGCGATCAGCACGAGCATCTATAACAAACTAGACGGAGTCGGCAGCGTTGGGTCGATAGTAGGTGTGTACTATCGCGCTGTACGCTTAACGATTCATATATCCACCCGTAGGAACGGCCATCAGTGGATCTTTCTTGTTTTTAGTTGGCCTCGCCAATTCAATCATCCTCTGCAAAATCCTCCATCGACGTCGCCGGGTACGTCCACCGCAGCAGAGCCACTTTTTTTATATTTGCACACATATAATCCAACGAGCAGGCCAGACGTAGACGAGATTCAGAGCAAGGAGAGGCAGATCAAGAATATGATCCAAACAGGAACATACTAATGATGCGACTGCTTGGCCCTTTGGTCAATTTTGTTAATCGCCCGTGGAAGGTGCGCCAGTGCGGTTGTAAGTGACTGTCTTGGAATACCTGACAAGCAACATTATCGGTAGATGTACCCTGTTGGTGTCCTTTTTGGTCTAGGTAAAACTTGCCTTGTCCCTGCTTTGCGCAAGCTCGAGCGTCCTGGATGCGTAGGGTTCGATACTGCGTCTTCGATCGCCTTGCTCGCCATCTCTGCATTGGCAAAGGGCACCGGAAGCAACTCGCGGGTACCCCCTTCCGATGTGATCATCTTGCCCGTGAGATATTCTCTTCGCTTTCTATTCTCCCAGAGTGATTTATGACGCTTGAAGTTATTATTCACCACGGGGATGACCTTGGTGGACTCACTCGATTCCATACTGATGCTCTATTCGTACACGAGTTTCGCAGAGCACTCATGGAGGATTTTCGAGCCCGGTAGTCCTCCTGCGAGAAGTGGCGATGCGCAATTGGAAAATGGTGAGGCATCTTCAGCCGCGGAAAGGACAGCGGTGGTCGCCATTAAGCGGCCATGCGGTGAAGCGGCTGAAACGGAGAGCAAAACGTTGGGCAACGCCAAGCATGACAATGACGGCGACGGAGCGAGACGAAAACACAGTGACCGCATGATGCTAGTGAAACGGAGCACGATGTCGGAACTGAGCATTACCCTAACAACGATGAGTATCTTGCTTGCGTTTAGGTCAGTGAATGACGTCAAGCTCATGGCTGGCAAGACAGGAAAGACTGAACCTTTAGCGTAGCATTTCACTCATAGAGATCATGGGACTGATTGGGGCGAATTGTGGCCCATGCCAAGCAGCGGCGTCCGCTCCCGATGGCGGCGGACTGGCAGGAAGTTGGTGGCGAGCGTGGGCCAAGGTGAGCTGAGGATGGCAAGCTTGCCAATGATGGGGTACTGAATGGCAAGGGTTGTCAAGGCGAATGCCGACTACGGGTACATTGGAGCAGGGATAGTTGGCATGTTCATTGTCATCGTCTGTGGTTGGTACGCGGTGAGGCGGACGTGTAGTAGTATGATATTTGGGGTGGGTCGTGTTTTGGCGTGTTGTTCAAGCTCGTCCGACAAGTTGGACTCGGACTCGACTCGTCCTGAACGTACTATTTGACGACATTCACGACTATTATCTTGTGTACTATTCCTCTGTACTACTCTCACTACACTTCTTCCCCCGCGCGCGCTTAACCCAGCGTTTTGGTACGCCACTTCCTCGCTTCGGCGGTTATGTCAGAGCCGACAGAACTGACAACGTCTCAGCCGGTCGATACCCCCTAGCCTTCCTTCCTGATAATGGTCCCTACCCGTCTTCGCGTCAACACAGATGTACAGCGCGAAGTTGTTGTACCACCGATTAGATCGGCAGGTCCCTCAAACGTAACTTCCTCTGCTCTCTCCCGCTCGAACAGCGCGCGCGCGCGTCGTGCTTCCACGGCATCTACTAGTTCTTCAATTTCTGTCATATCTCCTTGTCCTTCCTCCGCGTCTGGATCGTCTTCGTCCCTCCATTTACCCGAACCAGACAAGGAACCATCGCACCCAACTCCACAGTCAAACACTGGGTCACCCAGCCCTTCGGCAGATGAAACAGTTCGGGTTCAGCCTTCTGTACCCGAGTATGTACTAGCTCTCCATGATTTTGTCCCTCAACAGCAAAACGCGACGTGTCTCTCCTTTCGCGCCGGTCAGGTCATCCGTGTATTCAATCGTGACTCTAGCGGTTGGTGGGATGGCGAACTACATGGCCAGAGAGGATGGTTCCCGAGCAATTATGTCAGTGCCGATGAACGCGTGATCTCTCTGACTGAGGAACAGCTCCGCCCTTCGGTCAGTTTCGCTTTTTAAATGCGGTTGTCGCTCAAACTCAGTCATATATCCTTGCAGCTTCGCCAGCCCTCCCGTCACGCGCACTCAATGTCAGCTGTATCAGCTGCCTCATGGGCGACGACTCCTTCGCGTAGTTCATCCCGCAGGGAACATCGCCCTTTGGTCACCGAAGCTCTCGGTCCTGACATCGCGTCATATTGCCCACATTTGATGGTCAATTTACTGCAGAGTCTATCCCTCCTCCAAAGTGCGGTCAGGTCTAATCGTGTAACACACTTTCAGCCATCCACAGCATGCATCATATCTTGCGTTCGGTTCATCCTTTCCTCCCTGGAGTGCCTGCCTCGCGAGGCACCATTGCTGAAACGCTTCCCCTCTCTGGCCATTGAACGAAAGCAAATCTTGTCCGTCTTGGCTGCCCTGGTCTCGCAGGCAAGAAGAGCCTCGGATGAGACATGCGACGAAGATGCCCGTGATGCGGAGATTGAAGGGATGCTCAAGCTCGGTGGTCAGGTATTCTCTCAAGTGCGGCGGTTTTTAGCGGTGGCGGTACAGTGCGGCATTGAACTTCCGGAGAACGGGCCGTCTTCGCCTACTGAAAGCGTAGCGTCGACAAACTTGCAGCTGGAGCACGCCTCCCCGGAGCCGATCGCGAGATCACCAGACACTGACCAGTTATCAAGTGGACCCCCTTGCCTGAGACATCTCAAATCTGAAGACTTTGAGGCGACGGGACCTTCCAAGACAGCTTTTCGTGCCAAAAGCCTCGGTGACCTCCGATCTCTGCGTCAAATGCCGTCACTCCGTGATTCAAATTCCTTTGCTGTTCCCTTACTCCCTCACCGAACGGCCATCGCCCGCGCGAAGAAAGAACAATACCTCATGTACGGAGCCACTAGTCGCCACAAACCTGCCATGCTGTCGATAAGCAGTACTTCCTCGTCTTCGTCATTCTCTTCCACCGAGTCCCCACGACCTCACCTACTACCCACCTTCCCTTCGGGACCTTCGACTTCTACCGAAGTTATGGAAGCGCTTAAGCATACCCATGACCAATACCTCTCGACCATCGCAGCCTTTATTGGTCATGCCCATTCCCATTCCCGCTCGTCTCATGCATCTAGTACAGGTCACATGTATGAACTGGTGCGAGAGATCGTCGAGATGGTTTGCAAACTCCTCACCATTGTCGAAGCGGTTATGCGACATCCCGAGATTCCCAAACATAAAATCGGTAATCTTAAAGCAGCGAAGGAGGGTTTGTATAACGTGACAAGCTCGCTCGCAGAGTCTGTTCGACTTTTAATGGTCCCCCTTTCGCCGGACCTCACGGAGGAAGCTGAGAAGGCATCGTTGATCCGTTCAGCCACCGCTGCTTGCAAAGCTGGTGCTGACTGCGTTTCCGCGGTCAAGATATGCTTGAGTCGAACTTCAACGGAGCAGCAGTTCCTTATCCAAGTTCCAGTGAAGGCAGACTCGGGCCCTGGCTCGTTCTCGAACAAATTCTCACGGCACCAGCGCAGTGGGTCTTCGCTGCGTCACTCATACCGAGGCAGCATCGATGAGGGGGATGGCACGGTTCAGGATCAAGCACCAACGAACCATGCGCCAAGAGCCCTGGCACAGATTCAGGAAACGTTTTCGGATTCGTCTGTTCTCACTGGTCACTCGAAATCATCTGATAGTTCGCAAGATACTATGCCCACCTCTCTGGATGAACAAGATCCTTCGTCAAGTCTAAAACCCGAGCCAGCCGTATCGGAAGACACGGTTTCGCCATGCCCAGACGCGACTGACACTGTTTCTGAAGACACGGGAGGTCCTCAAGAGGCCGTGGACGCTCTTGAAGACGAACTCGTACAAGATGGCTTATCACCTGTAACCCTTGATGTTAAGCGCGACCCACTGGGTCATGATCACTCAGTCGAGGATGTCATCTACAATGCTGACGGTCACCTTGTTGCTGCATCTTTGGAGGTGCTTGTAGAGAAGATGATACCCCACGATAGCATCGTCGACCCCGCCTTCTCTGCTGTGTTCTTCTTGACGTTCCGCCTCTTCTCGATGCCAACGGAACTCGTCCAGGCCCTCATACATCGGTACAATGTAATGCCACCCGCCGATCTCTCGGAGGAAGATATGCTTCGGTGGCAACAGCAGAAGGGTATCCCCATCCGTCTTCGCGTGTCTAACTTTGTCAAGACCTGGCTGGAGATGTACTGGCGCCCAGGCGTAGATGATGTTGTTCTCCGACATCTGGAGTCCTTCACCCGCGATGCATTGCAACAGTACTTCCCCGGACCGTCCCAGCGCATTCTTGATCTCATCGCCATGCGACGTGATGCGAACACGAATCTCATCAGCCCGAAGAGCGAACGAGCTCGAGATCCAATGTCTATCAATCCGTCATTCGTTTCCCCTTCGGAGGTCCCTCGACCTATGATGACTAAGACATTGCTCTCGAATTTGCGGAACAAGAATTTCGACTCTGTCACTATAACTGAATTCGATGCTCTGGAACTATCCAGACAGTTGACGATCATGGAGTGTGACCTCTACTGTGCAATCCAACCTGAGGAAATTTTGGAGACGGGGCAGGAGGGGTCAAGATCGCCCATGAATGTAAGGGCTGTATCTTCCTTGAGCACGGTGATCACAGGCTGGGTGGCCGAAAATATCTTGAACGAGCATGATATCAAGAAACGGACGCTGTTGGTCAAATTTTTCATCAAGGTCGCGGACGTAAGCACTCCTATTGAGATCCGTTGACATTGGACTGAATTTTGTGTATAGCGATGTACATCACTGCACAATTTCAGTACCCCCCGCTCGATTCTTGCGGCACTCGACTCCTCAACTATCTCTCGCCTGCATCAGACATGGCTGGTGAGGGCACATACATGAGACGTTGATAATTTATGTACTGAGGGGTCCTCAGGGCGTTCCGCAGAAGAACAAGCTGCAATTGGAAGCTTTGCGACGACTGGCGGATCACAGTCGTAATTACCATGGATATCGCAGTAGACTTCGAAATACTGCGCCACCTGCCGTCCCATTTTTAGGTGAGGTTAACTGCTTGCACAAAACCTTATGTACTCACTATGTTGCGTGACCAGGCCTTTATTTGACAGACGTGACATTTTGCCGGGAGGGTAATCCTTCGCACAGGGATTCACCATTGGCCCCAGGCAAAAAACTGCTGAACTTCAACAAGTACCATAAACTAGCTCGTATTGTTCAAGGTCATTTCATTGCATTCAGCTATGTTGGGTTATTAAATTCATCAACAGATATGCAACGCTTCCAAGTACCCTACAACCTCAAGAAGATCCCCGAAGTCCAGGAGTACTTGAACGTTGCGTTTGAGAACTCCAAACACCACGGCGATCTTCAAGACCTCTATAGGAGGAGGTAAGTCTTCTGCTAGCGCTATCAATGAACCTCCGTAGTGCTCACTGCGGGAACGGCAAAAAGTCTGCTTGTTGAACCCAAGCAGCCGGCTGATACTCCGCCCACAAGCGATATGCGTCACCTTTTTAACTGGGCTACACGTTCGCAGGCGCAACAGCCCACATCCGCCTAACCGTCTGGTACATTACTATCTTACTCCTAATATGTTTTCGCTCGACACCTCCGGGTTGTCAGATATCTCATCTTCAAGCTTCCGGCTGTTCTGTTTATGACTTAAGTTCGGTTTGCGTCTTCCCTCGGCTTTTGTCGTCCATCCACCTAATCCCTCGAGGCATATATTATTTCCATTAACATCTCATTGAACATCGACTCATTTACATACTTTGGTATATCGTTTGCTGTTACGTTTGTTTCTGTCCTGTACAAGTGCACGGAAGTAGCTAGTCAATCAACACCATCGTGGAGAATTATGATGCTCGATATGAGTTGAACAAGGGTCGGCGCTAAAGCGCCTGACTTCATTTATCATCAAACCCTTACGATCTCGCCCGCTGCACAAGGGGTGGTACCGGACAATCAGTATGATTAGTAACAGAGTTCTTGAAGACCTTCTGCAGAAACCCCTAGGACCATATCGTGACTGCGACGTTCTACGAGAACGGCTACAAGGCCCCAAGGAACTCATACTATATTCATTCGTCCTCGAACACGAGGGGCGTATCACCGGGTACAGCTAGACGACCTCCCCTACCACCCAATTCTAACACCTCTCTTGTGTAGCCTTGACAAGTCCGAACTTGGTCGACCGGGCAGTCGCAAGTTTCGCTTCCGTGGCACCCTCAAGATCGCGAACCCCAGCTGGCTCTCCGACTTCGGGCTCAAGGCCATCGAGGACGAGCTCAATTTACGCGCCAAGGAGCGCGCGCTGCGCCTCGGCGAGGGGACTCGTGGGATGCCAGAGCTGACGTTGGGATACCTCTTCGACAAGCACCTCAAAAAAGCCCCGGATTCATCGCGAAAGGAGGGCGAAACGTGCCTCGAAGTGCGCATCCAAGGCGAGAGGGGCATGTCTGCTAATTTCATGTTGTGTACGTGTCATCCCTATTGAGGTGTCCTGCATGTGTTCATCGCCGGACGTAGCCGCCAAGGTTCCAAACGGACTGTTGTGGTCTTCAAAGGCACAGTGAGTGTGTTGGCGCTCGATGGGTCTGTTTCTCAACGCCTGCTAGCAACCGCGAGTACCAGATCGCCACGATGGACGTGGAAACCTATTCGTTGTCTGAAAAGTTCTTTTGGCGATGGCGACTCTTTGCGCTCATGGAACGGATTGACGCGCTGTATCCATACGTTGAGGCAAGGAAGCGGACGCCGGCATGGTTTGTCGAGAAATACATGCAGCATTTTGCGTGTCCGCCTGAAGACAAGTACCAGCGGCTCATTTTTGACGAAGAAGATTCGGACGTGGACGAGATGGGGAGAACAAAGACGCCACGTCATCTGCTCAAGCCTCACCAGAGCGAGATACTCGGGTTATTCGCTGCGCATGCAGGCTGGCTTACCACGAACAGTGCGGCCAGAAGGCGTCCCAAACTGTTACTAGACACGACGTCCTGGACGAAATTTGCTAGTGAGGCGAAGACAGCAAGAAAAGACCCTGCGGCAAAAAAGATAATGTGGGGCGACCCTACAGGACAACAGGAGGAAGAGTCCTCTGAAGAAGACGAGAGCGACGAGGATGACCTGCGCAGGATGGTCAGGGAAAACCCGGTGATTGCAAAGCCAAACCAGACAATCGTCCGCAGGATCCAGCGCGCACAGGCCAGGTTAGAGGAAAATCGACCAAGTTATTCGTCGGACTCAGAAAGCGACGGAGATGCTCCAGCTGGAGGTGCAGAATACCTCTCGGATTTCTCGGACCCATCAGATGGAGAGGATTCAGCCTACCAACTTGCAGAAGAGGAGGTAGCGGATCGAATACCATGGCAACTGCAGGTGCCGGCCGACTTGCCAGACGTGGATGGTCGATGGTGGTGTCCCTTGGAGGAATGCGGACACCAAATTGACCTCTACGACCTCAAGGAGGAAGAAACAAGAGGGGTCCCCCAAGAACTCGTCGGATACATTCAGCGAAAAAGATGGAGGAACGCGTCACATGACGACAGGGTCATGAAAGGATTCATTCGCATGGTGACGAACCACTATCACAAGCACTTTGAAGAACATGGTGTAAAGGTTACCGAGAGGGAAGGAAGGGCAAGTAGTGGGTTTCCTTGTTCAAAAAACTATCCGTTGACCCACTGCAGATGCGATACACACTTGTCGACGACGGACGGGGTCGCAGGAGACCTGACGAGCCCATCCGGGGACCGATGCCGCCGCGAGGCTCGTTGCCGGGCGAGTCGAGGGTTGTCCCAATCGTGCATGTACCACAAGTAGAACACCTTTGATGAGGAACCGGTTGCATCGACCTCTGGTGAGACAAGGTGCCAGCCGGTGTTACTCCTGCACACCGTACTAGAACGACATTGACAACTTAGAATTTTCAGCAATCTATTAATCAATGGCGGTCTTTTTTCATGCCACATTTTCGCCAACAATTCTTTCATTTCTTCCAAGGTTTCGACCACTTATCACTGTCACCACTCATCCTACGCTCACTCTGGCTAAGCATATAACCCTACCCTCCTATCTCTGTCCCTGGCGGTGGTATGCAACCAAAATCTCATGGCCGAGAGCTCCTCTCGAGTTCATGTCCGGCGATGTGGGACGAAGTGCCACGTTACAAGCCCTGGGGGAGGGCAGGGAGGAGACATGACGTGCACTCACCCAACACCGGCAGTGCCGCGATATTGCCGCATGATCATGCAACCTGGTGCCTGTTGGAGGTCCGATAGAACTCGCATCCCAAGTGATGCGGGGGCTGGATTCAGCGTATGCATTTATTGCGCCATGTGTGCCAACGAGGCAACGCCGGTCGGAGCAAAGCCCTAACCGGAAGGGTCCGATGATTATGCGCCACACTGTGTGGACAAGGAACTGGCTGATCCAAAACCCAGAGAAGAGTCAACACTGATCAAAGTGGAGATCTTGGAAAATGGCGCAAAGTGCTAATAAAGAGGAAGCAACCCGAACACTGGGGCAAGCCTTGCTGTTATGGGACGATGAGCCCTGCTTAGCAGATGGTGCGAGCTCCGTTTCTAGGCTTGAGTGAACTACTTGATTATCAGGCCGGGACGAAGACGAGCATGTGGTTCATAACTTCCTCAGCTGCCGATCGGCCCGGACTGGGCCGGGAGGTGTGTGGCAGGGAAAACGCCGATAACCG
>JBBPOD010000125.1:0-29508 GCA_038091255.1 Tylopilus intermedius | reverse complement strand
CGACGAACTTGGTTCCAATTGAGGTCTTGATCAGGGAAAGCATCTCTTCGTCGGAAGTCGTGTTGATGGGAACAGATATCTTGTTTATTATGTCTAGTGATTCCTTGAGAGCCTTGTTGTAGGCCGATATGATTACGACGGGGTGGATGTCACGCTCAAGCTGAGCGAGGGATTGCGCGAGGATTTCGCCAGCTATAGTAGTGGTGAGAAATGACACAGAGGCACAAGATAGAAGTCACCTAGGATGATCACACTCGTAGTTCTTCGTCCTGAGTGCGGCTGAGCTCGATCATGTTCTTGGCAGCGGGGTGAGCAACATCGATCTCTCGCAATATCGCGTTCCTGTTGTTTGTCAGCCTAGGGACGTAATGAGAACACGACAAAGACTTTAAGAGAAGGCCAACGTACAAGATACCACCCATAGGGTCCAAGATCATCTTCAACATGGCCTTCAAGTTGGGGCCCAAACAAGTACGGATCCGAGTCACATCAGCGATGGTCTAGTAAGATGGATTTAGAAGAGAGTGTAATCTACACTGATGTTTGTCGAACCTTGGCTGCTGTGATATTCGAAATCTGCGCATTTCTGCCCGACTGCCTCTCGGGCGAGTGTCTGTCCAGGGCGTCGATCAGCATGAAGGACAGATAGAAAATGGAACCGTACTCATGACAAAGACTGGCATTTGTCCTGCTTGCATCTTTGCTGGTCGACTCACGTTAGATGTAAAAGCGGATGAATTTGAGTCTCTGATCCAGGCGCGTTCGAGCAAAGCTGCGTGACAGTCATCACGTGCGTGTCACACTAGGTAGCCAAAGTCTACCATCGATTCCACGTTCTCGAACAATCTCTATGTACATATGCCAAGCGGCGGTTTATATTGAACGCCTATACGTGCCAGTCCAAGCGATCAGCCCATTCTCCCGGCAGAAGCTGGGATATCTGTTCCACATCCTTGTCACCTCTGCCGGACAGACACTAGTTTCATATGACGCGTGAGCCTCCCAGGCAGGAGAAATGTTTCAGAACAACGCTTACAATTACGAGATTAGTTTCCTTTGACAGTGTTTTTGCTCGCCTGATCCCCTCCCACAGCACATGAGACGACTCGAGCGCTGTACAGTGGTCTATCAGCCACACTCTCAAACCATGCACGACGTTGAGACCTTACCCGGGATGATGCCCTCAAGCTGCGTGCACAGATGGAATCCTTTAAGGGCCTCTTCATCAGCTGCAGCAACATACTCTGCACGCATCAGCAAACTGAAGTGAGCTGTGAAGTGCTGTACAGCGCTGTCTAACTCTCATAGTGGCCAAGCTAGGTCCATGATTGGGAGCTTCAGCCATCTGTCAAATGGCTATGTATCCTTGGTACTTGCTATGCAACACCAGTGCTAAGAGAGCATATGGTTGATGCACAATGCTTCACAGACATCTATATTGCACCTGTTCCTGCTGTGCTGGTTTGGGTGTGGCCCATTGGCATGGTGCTTCGAAAACCAAAACATAGACAAACAAATTACATTTGCCAAATTGCCAGTACAAAAAGCACTACGACGACAATGAAATCTAGCCGAAAGAGGGAGTACTCGTGCGAATCACCAATGGGAATATGCCAGTACATTAATCAAGAACGAGTTGCAGGTGGCTGTTGCGCTCAACATCCGCATCAAGATGGTAAAGTGCGGCCCTGCAGTAGAATAACACTCATCAGCGGCATTAACCAGAAATGTAATTCTACATACCATCCTTCTTTCCCCCACCTCTGGAGTTGCTTGGATAACTTGCGACCATGGTAGGGGTGCCGAAGAATCTCGTCGAGCATCTTGCTCATTGTCAAAAACGTAGACCGATACTCCTTCACTGAGAACTGTGGGATGGTCTTCAGAGTGGCCAAACCGTGCTTCCCGAACCCATCGAGTACACAGTTTATCTGTGTGGTGCGAAGTCAGTTGTAAACGATCTGATTATGAAGGAACAATGGACGTATACTGCAGCACCAGTGAGCGCGATGCATTGAAGAGGCATCGCGTTGCAAAACTGATTGGGGCGCTTGTCCGCGATCCGATAACTCCCTGTGTAGAAAAACCAAATGGCGACTTCCTTCAGAGCGGGATGGGCGAAATTGTTTGTTTTGCCCTGGAATAAATTGTAAGCGGCGTCAACAGAGGAAATCGTGCACTTGGATGTGGCACCTGCTTGTCGAAGCCATCTTGCAGGAACAACGAATCCACAAGCTGCCTGGCGGCCGAATCCCGCACCCATTGAGCCTTCTCACCAGGTGGAGTTTCTTTGGGGGGGATTAGGTTGTATGCAACAGGACAAACTGAAAAAGCCGTCGTCTTTAGGTCTGAGCACCAGGTAGACATATCGCTGAGGAGCTGTACCACCCTGAAGTTAGTGTCAGTAGCAAACACAAGCGATTTGACGTACAATGCAGGCCATGTCACTCTTATGGCTGGGCCAATAGCCTGGATGAGAATGAGTCGAACATTCAATAGGCGCTAGTGTGGTACTCACCGGGTTCAAAGATAGCACCCTCATTGTTCCATTCAGAGATCGTTGTCGTGAGGGCCTCCGTGATCAAAGTGTTCAGATTATGGGACTTTGACGGGAATGGATTGCTGCCCAATAAATGGAAGACCCTGCACTCCCGTTTGGTGGCCTCAAGGCAGTCCTGCCAAGTGGATGGGTAGAATCCGAGGTTTTTGGGAGACAGTCTGGCTTCCTTGTCCTTCTTCGAATTCCAAGGAGCCCGAGTCCGTGCAGCCTCTGGTGCTCCAACAGGCTGAGGTGCAGCGGAAGCAAGGGCTTGGGGATCTGGGGCGGAGGGACGGCCATTAGCTTGGTGGTGCTGCTGAAGCACATCGAAGGCTGCGTTGTCATGCTGGGTATTCAGAGCGCGTTATACATTGTCGGTTGAAATATGCACACTGGCAGGCACTTACTCGGAACTCTGTGTTGTTGGTGGCCTTGTTACGCTGGGGTTTCAAAGTACGTTAGACACGTCAAGACTCAGACATATTCTTACCTGATACTCCACATGGTTCGTGGAATGGCAAACATTGATGCGACCATGGTTAGGCGCGTCGGGGGTACCTCCGTGTGACTTTACAATACGTTAGCATGTCCAGAAAGGCATATGTATATGAATTGACCTGGGACTCAGGCTCCGCGTAATCGAGGTTGCGTCGCGCACTTTTGTCGTCTTCATCTCGAGAAAACTGGAAATCGAAGTCCTGATTGGGGGGAGGGGAAGCATGACGAGTTGGTGCACTTGGCTGGAACTCCCTGCCAGTGGAAAAACCTATGAAGATGCATTCAGCAGATATCACAGTGACCAATAGAACATACCCGGATGGGACACTTGTCTTGAATTTGTTGCTCCCCACTCTCCTTCGTGTTCGGTTTCCATTTCATCAGATACGCGTGATTCCCATGTTGAAGTTTCGCTTTCAGAGGAACTATCACTGTCCTTATCTTCCTCTGAGGTCGCACGGCGATCCATTTTGCGGGAAGGGTATGAATCCCGGAGGAGGACAGGGTCGATACATTGGTTCTCAAAACCATGAGACGATGTAGGTACCTTGTGGGAAGCCCAAGGGATCGCATTACTAAGGAGGGAGGGGTCGATTGCTTGACTCGCAAGCATTTGAGATGAAGCCGATGCCCCATGAACAGGGAAAGATCGAGTGTCAGGACTTCGAGACGACACCGGTCGAGGTGGGCCAAACAGAGAGGGTGACTGCTGCGAGAGCTCAGGAGACGGCAGGGAAGTGACTTTCTGTTGCTCCTTCTGTTGCTCTCGAGCAGCAACATACAGGTTATTGAGAGCTTGAAGGTTCGGTTCCGTGCCGGGGGGGGGAGATGGAGACCGAATGCAGTACTGGAGCTGGAACGATAAAACCGAACCGGTCCGATTCAGATGTGCGCTGATGGAAAATCAGAGCGGGCGCACTCTAAAGAGAAAAAGACGAATGAGTATCGTGGTCCGTTCGAAACAAAAAATACCTCACGGGATCTGACCCAATTTGAGTTTGGCTCGAGACCGCTGGTGCATATGGTGGAGGGGGGCCCTATGCAGAGACAACGTTAGATGTGAACGTAGGCTGATGTGTCCAGTACTCACCACCAGACCGTCTTTCTTCCTGGCACCACGCCCCGACTTCACACTCTTTGGCAGAGGTGCGATGTTAGGGGCTGACGGCCCCACCGACATGTGATGCGACCGACGTCAGCGGGCGCGTCAACGGTCATCAACGGGTGCATGTGACAGTAGTAATCACATGCGCCATATACATTATATAAATGGGGAGACTCGGAAGAGCTCCCCATACTTACTTTTGTCTTACCATACTCACTTGGCGAATCCCAATACGGTTCACTTCGCCTGCGTGAATTCAAGACAAACCCACCCAACCTTTACAATTTTTTGAAGTGCGTTTCACGGATTCTACTATATTTTGGTAAATCGGTTAGGGTTCGGGGAGGTTACGGCTTCAATTTAAACACCACTTCACGCAAAAAGAGGACACTTACGTTTGCGTGAAACTCTATATCCGACACAATTTTCCAACAAATTATTGACTTTAACACTTACATGCAGAATGAGTTATATGAACGCAAATCAACATGTTCGTCATTTGCGTCATCACACATATACGACGATACAACTTCATTCTATAAGACATATGAAATTAAAATTGTAAACACATATTACTTGATGTACAACCAAATATCGTATGTATATTGGATGATAGTTATATGAGCATAATAGAACGATAGACTAAATTTACATGATTCGCACACATGTAATAGAAGAAGTGGTCGGTGTGAAGACGTAATGGAGGGGAGTTATCGTTGTTTCAGTGACACACATAGTGTATACCAGTATGATATGTGATAGAACAACACAACGCAGAAGTGCGAAACTCCCGACGAACCTGTAGAATGATGGAAGCACGGTGAGAGTAGGAAGATCACTGATAGACAGGATATCACCTGTCTATCAGTGATCTTCATAATCTTACCGTGCTTCCAGCATTCTACAGGTTCGTCGGGAGTTTCTCACTGCTGCGTTGTGTTGTTCTATCACGTATCATACTGGTATACACTATGTGTGTCACTGAAACAACGATAACGCCCCTCCATTACTTCCTCGCATTGATCACATATTCTATAGAATATAAATACATCTAATTTACAACGTTATCATGCCTAATCATATATTGGCAATGCATAAGATTAACGCGAATCGATTACGCATCGATTTGCGTGAATATTCTCACGTAAACGTAAGACCGATAGACATATGAGTTAAATTAATGATCGGCTGACCAAGGTGCGCGGAACTTTAAAACATAAATGTATAGTTTATCGATGACTAATCCACACGTGTATGCCACGTGTACGAGAGCCCGTAACCCTCGACAGAGAATCTTTATACTGAACCATCACAAAACAAAATACAACGGACGGCATGGCGCGCAAGAAAGGAACGACGAATGAAGTGGAGAAAGTAACGACCGGGAGAAAGAAAGGTGGAGGTGGTGGAGAGCAACAGGCGGGATCGAGTTCTAAGGTAAGTTGTTGTGTTTTGATGAGAAATGAAAGAAAACGAAGATCGTATCGAGACGAAGCTGGGAGATACAGTGCTTCTGGACCAACGGAAGACGACAACGGCCCAACTCACGTCGCAAGAGAAGCATACGTTAGAACTTGACAAAAGACTTTCAAAAGCGCTTCTCGGATATGTGCAGTTCGACGTGGTCAAGAACGAGAGCCGAATGGAATTCAAACGCTGGAACAAGCGCGAACTGAAAGCATCACAAGTTCAAGGCATGCTCAAGTCGTTTCTTTCGTCCGGAGTAGAGCGATTCAAATCCGCGAACGCGATACCGTTGTGCGTTTCTAGAAACGACGTGAAGCTTGGAACGCTGACTCAGAATGCAAATCTTATGGACGAACTCCCGGTCATGGAGTTGACGGACGCGGCGATGGAACGCGGTTCACGCAACACTACACCTGTAATCGTTTGCCCAACAGGGCAGCATCGTATCGGCGCACTGAAGCTCTACACTATCGAGATCAGCAAGGAGTTGGACAAAAGCGTCAGCGCACGCCATAAACTTGAATCTTTGCATTTGGACGACACCGACACCGCCGACATCGAACAAGAAAACCGCGTTGAGAAACCGAAGCGCGACGAGCTTCAGGGAACTTTAGCATTCGGGGGGAGATGGATTGTTGCCGTATATGATATCGGTCAGTCAAATCCCACCACCCTCCTCCTCACATGCGCGCAAATCCGCATCGAAGCGAAATGCGCGAAACACGAACATCGCGCATATCGACTACACATCGAAATGCGCGATGGACCTTTTCACGCATATCGATGAAACACCTATTTGCGTGGTGTATACACAAAAATAACATCCGTCACCGTTGATGTACGACTCGTTCTGACCGTATGTTTAGATCAATTCGATGACGCGCTGGGACTACACGTATCAAGGAACGAGTACAGACATGTATACAGAGAGTCCCCGGAAGAGGGACTCGTCCAGTTGTACAAAATGCACAAATCTACCGACGGAGGACGAGGAGATTGGAAGACGATGAAGGCCATACCTGTGTCTAAAGGAACTGCCGCGAGACAGAACGAACTTCTTCGAATGGACTATTTTTGGTCTTTCATGGAAATATTCGAGCTGATGGGAACACAAATCATCGACCGCACGGGCGATATGAAACTAAATTCGCTTCATTCGACGATGCTAGGTCCTGCTGGCGGGGTAACGTCTCACTTTAATCACGTATTTATACAAACTAACAAATCTACTCTGTACAGATCATATGGTATACAGCGGAGACGTTAGAGTTCCAACTACGATGCTGTTTCAACAGTGTCAAGGTGGACATGAATACAGTGACTGACCTCCTCAAGAAACATGGAAAGTACCCGAAGCGCGCGAATATCGTTACAGAGATGCAACAACTCTACGAATCGATCAAGTTGCAGAAGAATGAAATCGAGGCTATCCATCCGCTTATCCGCAACGTTCTGGACGAAGCGTTTCTTACACATCTCGGTCCAGACAGTACGGTATGCTATCGTTTCGGTCAATGGAATACCAGGGAGTGGCTGGGCGCCATGGCCGAGTATTCGCGTTGTGTCGTCGAGGGAGTGGATGAAGTTGTAAAGGAACTCCTGTCATCAAACGATTTGAAGATGTCCGACTCCGCGAAAGAAACGCTTCCGTACTGTGCCGCGAAGATGAAGCTCGTCATGGCTATGGGCGAGTTCCCCCAGGACAATCCATGGTCAAACTTTCCATTAATGAGTCGATCCGTATACACTCACATGGTCAAGCTCACCGACATGGCCTTGGACGCAATATCAGAGGTATGTCCAGTTTGTACTCTGTTTCCATGTTACATGACTACGATACACGTATAACGCATTTCGATGACACTTTGAAATGCGTGTACTTAACACAACCGCACACCGTGTCTAATCCGTCATCCAAATATGGATTGTGTACGAAAGCGACCATTCGCGCATTTCATTCTATCTTCGAAATGCGTCGTTTCATGTTTCACATTCAAAAATGACTCATATCGGTTTAGGTTTCGGCGTGGTGGTCACCATACGTATATATGAAGGACATCCACCCGAAGACATGGAATCCAGGGTCAGCTTCGGCGGACATGATCAGGGCGATACACGCGCACCCCGACATTAAAATCGACCAAAGGGACACCGTCTCCGACATCGTGAGTCTTCGGATCACGCCACGAATTCAAACATCTCATATTATCCAGATCATATTCCAATTCTGGGAATTGTATCCCTACTATCTAAACATGCAGTTACAGGTAAAGACGATGAACATACCGAAACGACCCGAAACGCAACTCGCTGTGCAGCGACTTTTCGGTTACAAGGACCCGAATCCAGCAGCGACGTCGAAGTCCACAACTGCGACAGGAAAATCCAAAGCGACAGATACTGCAAGTACTTCGAAGAAGGGGAAGGAAAAGGAATCGGATGTCCAGATCGAGGATGACAGTGAACATGTGGATTCAATGTCCGAAGAAGAAGAATCGAGCCACCACGAAGATAGCGAGGATCTGAACGGCAACGAGGACAATGTAGATGCCCTACCGGACAGACGGCAACGTGCCGAACAACGCATTGCAAAGGCAGACGCAGAAGCGGCACGATCTATGGAACTTAAATCGACGTACGATGCTCTTGTCACCATTCTGAAGGCCACGCGTTGGAAGAAGGACAAGGACAAGAGGGACGACAAGGACCCTCGAGTCAACTACCCAGATGCAAAGAACCCTTGGACCCGCGTTTCCAAGATCGGATCCGATGCGTCGCACATTTATTTTCCAGGTCGTCTCGCCTTCAAGTTCCACACGTTCGAGTATTCCGGCATCATCATGAACAGCTATTCGCGCGAAATGCACCTGCTCGCAGCAATCGTACTCGCAGAGGCCAGCGCCGTCCTCTCCTACCGACCCGCGTTGATCCTACACCAACCAACCGGAGGCGCGATTCACATCCGTGCTGCAATGCAAGACGCGGCGAAACCCTTCCTCGTCACTGCGTTCGCACATCGTCGCGAAAAGATTCAACAGACTCTTCCTTTCGGTTCTAAAGGAAAAACGAACAAGACCCCCCTCCTCGACGATCAACAGCCACCGGACGGCTGTATTACATGGCCTGATGGGATATACTTTGAAGAACATGCTCGCATTCAGTTCAACGTGGAGGAGGAACTCCACAACTTCCAGCGCGATATCAAACTCGGCGTACAAGAGAGATCGGTTCAGAAGGTCGTCGATTACATTTCTGGAATGTCTTTGGCCTGGGCGGACCCGACGGGTGTGTCTAAAGCTCGCGACAAACCCGAGTTGCACACCGATGTGAAAACGGTCATTGAACAGCTCGTCCTCGTAAGCATATTGATCATGGATTCATGTTTAATTGATATCGTATTGATCATTTCCACCTATAGGCGATGAACCGCAACGCGTTCGTGCAACGACACTTCCCTTTCTTGGATGCCGACCCCGACGCAGCCATGAGCGACGCAGAACGTCTACGGGTCCATATTCGCGGCAATACAAGGACGACAAAAATGTCTTTAACGCGACTCGAAACAAGGGACTTCTACGTTTTCACGAAGCAGCAGGCGTTAGATCACCTCGCCGCATTGCAATCCGCCCATGAATCCGAGGAAGAGTACTGGAAAAACGCGAGAAACGTACAGAATGTCGCACATAACGCGGGTGATACCGGCACGTCTGACAAGGAAGACAGTGCGTCTGAAAAAGAGGTGCTTGATATCTCCATGGACTCGGACGTCGCAAGAGACAACGTCGTTCACGACAGTGGAATTCTCTCGGGCTCACTCACGCCTACCCATATGGTTTGTGGTTTCCACTAGTGTAAACGGACGGATGGACGTATGGACGTATAGACGTATGGTAGGGACGTATGGACGTATGGTAGGAACGTATGGACGTATGGTAGGGACGGATGGACCTATGGTAGGGACGGATGGACCTATGGTAGGGACGGATGGACGTATGGTAGGGACGGATGGACCTATGGTAGGGACGTATGGACGTATGGTAGGAACGGATGGACGTATGCCAGTGGTAGGGACGTATGGATGTATGGTAGGAACGTACGGACGTATGGTAGGAACGTATGGACGTATGGTAGGGACGTATGGATGTATGGTAGGGACAGATGGACCTATGGTAGGGGCGTATGGATGTATGGTAGGGACGGATGGACCTATGGTAGGGGCGGATGGACCTATGGTAGGGGCGGATGGATCTATGGTAGGGACGGATGGATCTATGGTAGGGACGGATGGACCTATGGTAGGGACGGATGGACCTTTGGAGGGGCAGATGGACGTAAGGTAGGGGCAGATGGATGTACGGTAGGAATGGATGGACCTATGATAGGGATGGATGGACGTATGGTAGGGACGGATGAACTTATGGTAGGGATGGACCTATGGTAGGGACTGGACCTAGGGTAGGGATGGATGGATGAATGGATGTTAGGGATGGATGAACTTATGGTAGGGATGAATGGACCTATGGTAGGGACGAATGGACCTACTAGTATGGTAGGGACAGATGAACGTATGGTAGGGATGGATGGACCTAGGTAGTATGAACATATGGACCCTTGGATTTAAGTATACTATGGACAGAGGCATCTAGCTATAAACGTATGTGCCTATGGACCTACTAGTAGCGGGCTCAGACGTACTGCATCCCAGGCATATCGACGTACAAACTTCCATCGAGACTCCCGTCATTTTTTTTTCGGTGCAGATGCACTCCCCAATTCAACCTTCCAATGAATGTTCAGTGCATGTTCAGCGTCACTCATGCTGCCACTGGCGGGCGTGTACATCAGCTTCTGGGTGCCGCCTGAATGTTCAATGCCGTCCATCATGATTTCATTGGTGCATATGTACTCACAGACGTGGCCTGGGCATTCAGGTGTTCCCCATTCCCTCGCAGGATGCAGATGTGCTTCCTGACACAGCCTGAACGTTCAGTGCCATTGCAGATACACTCCTGATGCAGCCTGAACCGTCAGCACCGTCCGTCCGAGTCCGCTTCTTTGGTACAGACATGCCTCCCAACATGGCCTCAATGTTCAGCACCGTCCGTTCACTTGCAGTCAATTTCTGTCTGTGTGAGGCAGCCCAGACTCCCGTTACCCAATTGCTTCCCTTTCGTTGGTTCCCTGCCAGTGCCATTGTATCTGAGCCCTCAATGCCAACCACAAGTTCCAACTCCCAGCGTTGTCTTTTGAGTTGAAGGTCTCGGCATTTCAGCTTTATTATTTGATCACTTGCCAAAGTAATAACACAGGGCTCAATGCATCAAAGGTGAGCCTCGATTGACTGTGCCATGACTTTGACCTTGCATTATCTGAAATTCTTGTTGCACGATCATTGTGTACAGTTTCTACGTGTTGTGTTCACCAATGGTGACACCTAAAAACAAAATCTAATGACAAACATGTAGTCTATCTATCTTCTCCTGTCTTTAGGCACAAAACATTTTATTGATAGTGGCAGTTCTAACTGCCAAAGAAAAGGCTACATATTTAGTGGTCTCTGCTTTTGGCACAGATTTGAAAATTGGTTCTTTGAATTCCATATCATAATTCAAGATGGTTAGGAAGTCTTCATATCCTTGAACATATTCTCCTCATCCTTTCAGCCCCTTTCAGTGCTCCCGGGATATCTGATCAACCTTGCATGATTCATAGTAACCTTATCTGACAACTCAAGTGAAGCATTGCACGAAACAGACAGCCTGGTTAGGAGCAATGACTTGAAAATGAATGAATCTATGAATTGAAGGGTGATCACTGATCCACTATGACAACTTGAACTGCCAATAATGAACCACAACAAGAGAAGGATTGAATTGGAAAGTCATTATTAGGGCCCATGAAAATCATTTGGAGATAAAAGGTACTATCAGGAAACACTTTAAAGCTACTCATGACTTACTTGAGACAGCATGGTTGGGCACCTTGTTCTTATTGTGCTGATACATCTCAGTGACATTAACTCGGCCTCACATGCCTTAGGCCAAAAATGTGATTCTGTGGGAATCTTTTCTCTTTTTCAGGTGGTGGCAGTGGAGGGAGCATACATGAACAAATATGCACGTAGTCTCTGAAAAACAAATACAAATACAAAGAAATCCTATCCATGGATCAGCATCCACTAGTGGGATTCAGGCCTCAATTGAATTAATAACCAAAAAAAAAAAAGTCAGCAAAGTTCAGGGGCCTACCCAGGGTTTAAAGTTGAGCTGAAAACCATCCCCCCCATCACCAATGCCTCACGTTTGCAATGACTGTGATCTTTCATTTGACAAGAAGAACCCCTATGATGCTCACAGATGAAAGTTTGTTAAACAAGCCACTTTCATCACTCACAATGGCCAGACTGTCACCATCTTCTGTGATACCACCAACCATATTTTCTTATGCTACTGTTTCAACCCCAAGTGTCCCAAAGCCAGTGGTTACATGACTGTGAGTGCATTGCAAAAGCACATGAAGGAGTCCCAGTCCACTTGGTTGGGTCCAGAAAAAAAGGCAAGGAGTTTACTATTTGACTCATCATGACGACTCAAAAAACAAAAAACAGGTGGTGGCCATGACCAGTTTGGCATTTTCCAAAGTGGGTGTTGTTTGTCCATATGACTGAAGTCGACATGTTTAATTCAAACCATAACCATTTCTTTGTTAGCAGGTAATATGGTTGGTCATTATGGACAATGACTTGGAGAATTCATGTGACAAACCAGGCCAATGCAAGCCCAACAAGCACTACTATGCCAATGGCACCACCTCCTTGGCCTCATCAGACTAGTGGCACCACAACCACTGATGGGCACAATCCAGTGCATGTTTCCACCAACTCAGGCATGAATGAAATCATTACTATGAAGTTGCCCATAGCTGTTAGCAGTTTTCTTCTTCTTTCTAATTTGATTTTGTTTTCTCACAACCTGCTAGTAGTCATTTAGCCCATAGTTGATGCCTGCCGATGTGACTGAGGAGCACCACTTCAAACTTCTCTTTTTGAAACTTCCCTTTTTGATGGTGAGTTCCTTTCATGCCAGTGGGATCAGCATGGTCACTGATCAAAGGCTTATTGGTTTTCTTTCAAGCTGGTGCAGAGTGCTGGCACACCCAGGTCAGAGACTGTCATGGTGCAACAAACAGTGGTTGTTCAAGTTAACTCCTCAGGCTCATTCAACCCTCTATCAGACTCAAATCCACCTGAACCTGGGCCTCTTTCACCTCCTTCCTTGATTCAGCATCCATTTCTCACTTTGCTTCACTATCAGGTCAATGTCCAAACTGACCAACAATTCCTCACCTGTCAAATCTATGAGGATGGCATCTCCAAATCTGTTGCCAGGAGTCATCTGGCCAGCAAGCATCCAGTGCTCTTGCACCTTTTTTCAATTAATGCCAGTTCGACCAAGTGGCAGAGGACATTCAGCTGTCTTCTGAGCTGCCTTAGACTTTCCAAGGCTCTTGGTTCATTATTCAAGGTCTTGCCATATGTGATGCCTATGCTTGTGATCATTGTCACATGGTCAGAAGTACCATCAAGAATATGAAAGAGCATTATGTGGAGAAAACATCAGGACAAGCCCATACCAAGAGTGTTTTGTCCATGCAAACCACAGAGAATGAAAAGGAAGGGTCAGGGCCACCATAAAATGCTATGGGAAGTTGTTGCTGCTGGCATGTCTGAATGTTTGACAAGCCCTTGGCAAGCCATGCTGGAGGAGCTCCTGAAGGACTTGAACAAGCAGTTGGAAATGATGACCATTCAGATGCCAACTGACCACAGACTCATTAGTCCTTGGTTGCTCACCTTGCATTGGCATGAACATGTTGCCATAAGGGCTGAGCACATGAAGCAACTTCATGAGCTGGTCCATCTGCCATGGCCTGTTGAGGTGGACACGCACCTCAAGCACTTGCAATGCATGGTAGAGCAGTACTTTCAAGGGGTCCTGGATCTCATCAACATTACAGATGAATTGTTACTCCAGTGCCTCATTTCTCCTGATCCTGTCAAACTGTATGTGTTGATCTCCTCTGGCAAATGATTGCTCATTGTTCTTAAACTACTACTACTACTTACAGAGGCATATCCAACACCCCCTTTTACAAGCACATGCTGGACAACACGATGGAGAAATACATTCTTCCAGTTGTCTGCATTCTAGCCATGCTTATGCAAAGCTGCTGGGATGACATGGACTCAGAGGCTGCCAACAAGGACTTGACCATCTTGGTGGCTACATTTAACAACGGTTTGAACTCAGAAGATGAACCGGAAGAAGAGGCTTTGCACTAAATGCATTGCATCTTTATGAAGCTGTGGACCACCTGCTGGTGCAAGATCTCATGGAAACCGAAACACACCATGGACCCCACTGAAGCCACGCTAGCATTGATGACCATGAATGATGATGGCAGCTACAAGAAAGCCAAGGATGTTATGCCCATGATTGTCAAAGTGTTGTACTGCATGTGCCTTTTCTTCCTGGTGGAGATGACGGCATGCATGAAAACTGACCCTGCTCTGACTAATACTGCCATTTCAGGCTGCGATGCACTGGAGTCTTGGTTCATGGACAAATGACACTCCACCTTCTCCTGACTATGTTTCCTATAGAACAAAGCAACTGCCATCATTCAGGACACCATGAGCTTACCTTGGATCTGGTGGACAGACAGGGAAAGGTGGACTGCACTGAAATACAAAGGCAACGAGGTCACGCTCACTGCCGTGCAGCTCATGTTTCAAGACATGGAGAGGGATCTCATCTTCACCTGGCAAGACAAGGTGTTGCATGGCCTGGCATTGAGAGCAGACTACAATGGTGACCTCATGGACAACCTCAGCAACACTGACATGGGCTACTTCTTCCTGTTCGACCCCAAGAACACCTGCTTTCGAGAAAGTTGCTCACACTTGGTATATGCCATTATGAACAGCAAGGGTGGTTTTGCCAAATTCCTTCTGCAGGTGGACAAGGGGAGCATTGTTTGGAACTGGGCTGCCCTCCTAGGTTGGCTGCAAGACTATGCAGCTCTGCAAAGCCTCTTGCTTGTGCACACAGAGATGTTAAGTGGTGTGCCTGCCAGAGGGACAGAGTTGACTGCCATGATGTACCACAACATGTAGACATGCTCCACACGAAACCTCAAGACAAGTGCCTTGATGGGACGTGACAGGCTTGTTCCCCACAGCCTGGACACCATTATGAGCAACATCATGCTACAAGACCTGGTGCTTGTCCGGCTCAAAGACTCACGATCTCTATAGAAACCTGCTCTTCATCAACTTTGATCATAAGTTCAAGTCTGAGAACCTCTCCTTGATCATGTTTCACTACAGCCTGCCATGCATTCAGTATGCCTTTACCATCCATCCATGGCACCACATTCAAATAGCCTGGTGTTGCAAACTCAAGTGTGGTATGGAGGCAATCATGGAAGTGAATGAAGATCAGAATGATGTGGGTGCCCTGCAAGTGGGACACATGAGGAGAACAGAAAACTGGGTCTATGGCCTGTCCCCAGATAGTCTGTCAGGTGTTGCTAAGAATGTCCTCCCCTTATTTCTCACTGTGAGCCTCTTGTTGCAAAAACACTGCCATGTGCCACCTGGTAGACATTGTGGCCTGTTGTACCATGAGATGAGAGCTAATGCCACCCAGGAGGGATCAGGATCTGTAGAAGCTACAGATGTTAGGACAAATGATGCCCTGCTGTCCTATTTTAGAAAAGTTGAGAACTGTTTGAACTGCATGGAAGCCTCTCTTACACAGCTGGTCCAGGACACCAAAGGAAAGCAGATGGAACCCAGATATAGTCATTAAGCTAGCTAGCTTAGTTAGATTTGATAGGAAATATATTATATAATGAGCTTACAATGTGACCAGCCATGCCAAAAGTTCTGATACCCAGACATGACCAATCTGAAGTCACAGTGCAAGCAAATTCATCTGAGAAACTTATGACCATTAGATTCAATGATATTTTGACAATTCCATGAGTAGGGATTCTACAAGCTCGTCAACTGCCTTAAAGAAGTCCTTGGACATCTTTGGGAGGTCAGGCACTGTACTAGTAGGTAAGCACCAGTGTCACTACAAAGTTTGAATGTTCTCAGGCTCAGGCTCTGTAAGTGAATTGATGCCAAACACCTTAGGCCAACATCATTGAACAATGTGTCTCCATAGTGGAGAGGTTGGTCTCAGACCAAGCTCAGAGCATAGAAAGTCTTGATGGGCAGATGAAGACAGCTATGTTAGCCCTAGCCAGAACTCACCTGTATGGGATTCCTCTTCACCATGTGATGTCTTGACTATGCTCAGCTTGCTTGAAGGCTTGGATTAGTTGCTTTTGGTCTTGATCTGAGCAGAGGGGTGAACTTGAGAATAATGAGTGGGCTTCTGCTTGACTACTGAATAAGATTCAGTAGTATGCAAATTGAGGGTGTAGAGGGGTACTGTGGCACTTGTTTCCTTGATCTGAGTGGGCATGTTGTCCGACTCTTGAGAGGACCCTAGTTGAGTGGCCATAGCCAAATATCAAGCTTGTGCTGTGAGTTGTGACTGGTTGTACCAGTGGGGTTCAAACAACCAACCACTGTCCACACCCTACATATATATACATACATGACAGGTAACTGATGATTTGTAATACATCATGTCAAATGATAAGAAAAAATGGTATCTCCCAATAGAGTTGAGTTGGGTTTGCACAATGTTCCAATGAGAGATGGTTCCATTAAACCATAGTGATGATTTATACAAGGGACTGGTCAGTATTGCATTTCATTCCTAAGTAACTGTGAGTCTATGATGGATGCAAACACACCTATCCCAAAGCAGTCTTGATACTTGTGTGCGGGACTATGGTCAGCCAGGTACCAATAGACCACATTGTTTTATGCAGTGTCCCAATGATAATGTTGTTTGGCTTGATCACAGTTGAAAAGGCCATGTGCAGATGGATAGTTTTGAGGGAGCAAGTTGGGAATGGAGAACTTTAGTTGTGAAAGGTTAATGGTAGGTGTAGGGAGAGTAAATATATGTAAAGGTACCTTTTGGTCAGTGACCACCACTTTCATACCTAGAAAAAAGTCTGTCTACAAACATTGAGAATGTCCTCCAGTAACTCAGAAGGTCCAAGGGAAGAGGGTACGAGAACACTGAACTTTGGTTCTTGCCCAAACATGAGCAATGGATTCTCAAGACAAAATGTGTGAGGACTCATGATGAGTCGGTGCTGACATTCACATTGCACAGATTCAATGAGGACTGGTTTGAAACTAGAACCAGTTTCTGACAGTTTCAGGGCAGCTGGATTTTTTTGAGTTGTGGTCTGGTCTTGGGCAGTCTGTGGTGTGGCAGACTATTATTGGTTTTGGTCTTGGACTGCTGGCAAACCGTGACCATGGCAATACTACATACAAGGGCAGGCTTTTTATTCAAGAATTGCTTGGTATGCGACACTGGGGACAAGACACAAAGGTGACCATGGAGAAGGAGAGTGAAAATGGCAGTGATGTGAACATGTGCCAGATGATGAGGGGTATTGTTGAGGGAGTGACTGTGCTGAAAAGGAAGCCCCCAAAGGAAGCTTGCTGAGCATGCATGACTGACTTGGAACTGTGAGACAGGGCACACAGGTTGAAGTGTTGTCTTTCCACTTGTCCCGATGAATGTTCCCCTGGAAAGAAGCTTCATGGATGAGCAAGAGAGAGAGCCAAGGACCACACTGTCTTGGGTGGCCTGGGGGGCCGACAGGACGTGGAAATACAGTGAGGATGCAGAATTTGCAGAAGGGGGGAAAGGTGGTGAATTCATCAGAGGTTCCTTATATATGGGCTTCCAGCCATCTGTGTATTGCATAGATGCCTCTGTGGGTGATGTCAAGCTATCATTGTCATTGTTTAGGAAGGTGCACAATAACAAGCAATGGCCAGATTGGCTGGGTTGGTGAATGTGGTGATGCCCTGAATAAATGAGATAGTGCAAAGTACTCAGCATCATGTAGTGCACCTTGATAGGTTCTTGTTTGACGTAGGTGTGGTCAACTGGGGCATGGGGTGAACATTCTGATCAGTGAAGCCAAAGAGGTTATGCAAGGTATATGACTTTGTGGAGGTGAGTTGAGGAGGATCCATGTAAAGACTTGACCCATATGCATAGTCATTAGTCAGGTAGCTGCCTTGCATTACAAAACCACTGTCAATCATTTCTGAGTAAGGGATGAGGACATGCTGTCCATACACCTGGTAGAACTGGAGATTGGACTCGTCCAGAGAGGTGAAGTACAAGCCCGACTAAAGTTCCTCAGACCTGGGTGGCACATGTTTGGATGGGCATCAGAGAAGGCTAATTATGCAGCTCACCTGAACATCAAACTCTACCTCATGCCTAGGGAACTGGAACAGTTGCAATACAAAGAGGGGACAGCCAGTGGAATAGTTATTGAGAAGATACAGAGGGGAATCCATTGTGTGAATGAAAGCCAAGAGTACTAGGATTGATGGCAGGGGATATCAGAGGGATAGAATCAAAAGCCTGAGTGAGGGACTTTATATAAACTTTGTCTAACCAGGTAAAAAGGATTCACTGGTCAGTTGCTTGTAGCTGAGTATGGAATGGTGAAACCTATGCCTTTGACAGGCTTGTCAAATAGGTCAGATTCTAGGCAACATCAGCTAGTGACCTTTTACAGCCAAACTCCATTTGTAAGTTGTTGTAACTGGCTGCTGTAACGAGGACCCACCAGTCTGAGGGCATTTGTCTCCATTTCAGACCAGGCTAAAATTTGTATTTTCATTTCCTCAGGCCAGAGGAGTGTTCTGTCAGCACATGTCAGGCCATTAGTCTTTCATCAATAAAACCATCTGTCGCTGGGCTAGCATTTGCCATCATGATAGTGTCCCTCAGTCTTGTAGCACTTCATTAGAGACCCTACTCTGACTTGGAGATGTTTGCCTCAAATGCAGCACAAATTATGTCAATGCTGATCCTTTTAGACCTGTCTAGAATGGCAACTGACATGAACTTGCTAGCTTAGCCTTGATCTGGACTGCTTTACGAAACAGGCTAGAGATTGTGAGATCTGGGCCCTCAATGTCAACATCCATTCTTGTTGTACAAGACTGAGTCATGACAATTCAAGACACCAACTGTTGTGTGTGGTGCTGGCTTCCTTCATTGTGAAGCCACAAAGAGAGTCATTTTTCTTTGCCAGAATGTGTCCCCTGCTTGCCATGTCAGAAGGGGGGGATTTTAGTGCATATAGGGTTGGAAGGAGGTCTACCTTCCAAAGTTCCAATTACAGACTGCATATATCTGCTTACAGTATATCTGCTTGTGGTCCACCTAACTACTTGTAAATTGCATCCACTACACTCCTACACCACAAGAGAAGTCCCTTGATCAAGACACCCTGTCCCCCCTTTTGTTTTGCCCTTTAAAAACCATCTTTGTGCCTTGCACACACAAAAAATTTCCATTGCTGTGATGCTTTATTTTGGAAGGGTCTAGCCTTCCAGCTCGTCAACTGCCAAGAAAACCTCATCCTACCCATGGGTCCAACAGACTCTGCAAATGGCACAAAGCTCTCTGAGAGTAGTACTGCTTTAAGCTAATGCAAAACTCTACCACTTGGGTGGTAAAATATATCAGACCAAAATTCAGTTCCTTCTTTATGGTGTGCATGTGACATCATCCTTGCACATGAGCCCCAAGTTCGAGTGAACAAGCTTTTGATACTAACAGTTTGTGACTTGTGATGCCGGTATAGGTAGGGTGCTATAGATAGTCCTAAAGTAGTGGGTGGGTGAGCTGGTGAACTGCAGTGGATGGCAAGTGCACAATAATAGCAACCACCTTCAAGACCATGTGATTCCCACTTGGGTAGGTGGCTGCTTGGATAGGCAGTGGTGAAGCCATTAAAAATGCTGAGAAGGTCAAAGGTGACACCCCATCCCATCTGCTGTCTCCTTTGGGCCTACTAAAAGTTGCATGCTCACCAGTTATCCATTGCTCAAGCATGATCATGCCAGGTAATGAGCTCCAAGGATTGATCATGGCTAAAGGCATGGGCCTCCAGGTGCACGAGAAATATAACCAGTTCCTCTGCTTTGGCTACAAACTGTGAGTGCTACATGATAATATATTTAGGCTTTACCAGAGGTGGCTGATCCCCTTGTAGCGTGAAACATTGTAACTGACTGGGATTGATAGGAGCACTATAGGAGACTTTTAGTCAGCAACTGGAGATGGTTAGATGAAGCATACCAACAAATGGGACAAACCCTCTCTTGACCACAAGCAATCCATGCCTTCGTACATCCCTTCAGGTAGTTTAACTGATTGCCATCAAGAGAGGTACAAATGTACCTTGCAAAGATATGGGATGAGTAAGACAAATGATAATATGTCATTATACAACCTGGAGAATTGGTGAGAAAATTGCACAACTCTAAGGCCTATCACAGGTCAAGGAATAAAGTCCAATGAAGTAAATGACAAGAAAAAGAAACAAGTGCCCATGACTGTCTGTATTGTAACAAATACAATGAGTATTGAAGCTCAAGTAGATTAATAGCAACAGCATGGGATTGGTGGGAATACTCACTAATGACAGTACTGAAGGTAGAAGATAAAGAGTAAAACTGATAGAGCTGGAGTAGGGTCTGTATAATTCTAAGGAGTAATCCAACTTGTAGGAGATCAAGAGCATTTAGATTGTGCAGTGAGTGAAAGCCCAGACTATATACTAGATAGAGATTTGTTTGTATCTATGTATTACAGTATAGGGCAGGTCCATGAAATGTTCCATGAAGATGGATTAATTATCAATGATGTCATGCACAGCATGTGCTAACTGATCATGTTATTATAGGAATGAGGACCTAAACTGATTAGGTGATCCAAGTCTAGACCATGCTTAGTAATAAGCTTTGATTATTGACTTTCATCAGCAAACTTGAATGTGACACTTGCTTGGCCATGCTTGATGCTGGGCTGTGCAGTGCACAGCATGTAGTCTAGGCATGATTATGTAATCTGAATAATTTGGCACCAGGATGACTCGAACTTGAGTGCTTGGGCAGCAGTTTCGACCATGCAAAAGGTCTCATCAGAGGGCTTAACTGCTGTCCTAACTGCACCCATTGTGTATGATTGCCCACTCTTGCATCTAAAGTGAATAAGTCTAGACCACCCTAGTGAGAGTTGCTTAGGGATGGGATTATGCCTGGGAATCTTCCAGGCACACAACCAGGATAGGGGCTCTTCCCCTTCAACATTTGTCATATACTGTTCTAACTCTGACCCTCCGGAACCATCTCTGGTTTCCTTACCTCAAACTCCAATGCATTTTTATTTAGAAGTTCACCTCCAATCTCTGGACTCCCACTATGCTACACTTTCATATCTCTCTGACACTCTTACATTTCCTCCATTCTCCATTTGTACTAGATCTGCTTTCTAATTATCTCCAAACCTGTGTCTCACTTAGTAGCACAGCTCTGGCTATGTTTCCCTCCATTTCTATCTTACTCATCTCTGTTCTGCGTTTACCAATCACTTACTAATGTGATAAACTCTATTAGTAATCCTATACAACTCCATAGTATATAAAGTGTAGATTCATGTATCTAGCTTTAGCTTCATGTATCTAGCTTTAGCTTCATTATCAACTTGATAAATCCTCTTGACCTCCAATTGTCTCTGACCCTCCTATCTCTGACCTTTTCCTAAATTTGGGACATGCGACCTAGCAAGGGGGCAGCACACAAGCTGAACCTAAAGTCCCATTATGTCTGCAACTCCAGAGTTCTGAAGTTCAACCTGGAGGATTACATGGTCCTAACAGTGCTTCTCTGCTTGAGTGGCAGAAAAAGATGTGTTACTTGCTATATTAATGGTTATCATGGGATCTGAGTTCAAGCAGAGAGGAAAGGAATAAACAAACTTGCACCAAGCATTGCTACTGTTACAATATGAATTACCATGGGTGATTGTTTCTTTTCTCAATTGCTTTGTTATTCAGACTTTATTCCTTAACCTGTGATAGGTTCTGAGTCATATGCTATTCCTTGCCAATTCCCATTGGCTCTTCAGATTGTATGATGCTTATCTTTGATGTCATTGGACTAGACCATGATGTCATCGTTTACTTGACTGGCTCTTATGCTTATCGCTTATGTGTTGCTGATGCCATCATTCCATTATGTTCTTTCTCCTTCTATGCTTATGTGTCATCGTCATCATCACCTTCTTTCCTAGTATTCCTTCCATACCTAGTCATGGTCCGTGCATGTCTACCTTTACATATAAGTAGACCTTCACTGTATTTGTGTTCCTTATTCTAGATCTATGCAATTCACTATTGCTTAGGCTTCCTAGTAGTCTCATCCAAGGTGTGCCTACTATTGAGTGGCACTCTTTTTGTTTGCTGAGTCTAGTCAATGAAGTGTAACAGCTACCATTTGTACAGCAGGAAATTGGTTTTTGGGGCAAGGGCATTTCATTCTAAGATGGGCATTTAGTGGGAGGCTCCAAGCATAGGACAGCCTGTGTCCACCTAACTGCTATTATGACACCATCCTGATGATCTTTCTGGAATTTGGGATTATGAGTCTGCATGGGGATAATTAGTGGTGGGGGAGGCAAGGGAGGGGAATTGTACATTACAGCAAGTGTGGAAATGGTAGGCAAAAGAGGAATGATTTCAGACGAGAAAGAAAAGCATGAATCAAGCAATGAGCTGCCATCAGACTTGTCTTTAGGATCATAACACTTGAATGAATTGTGAAATATGGGCTGGAGATAAGGCAAGGCCCAGGCTGGGTTGTAATTGATGGAAAGTGCACTGTTGAATCTGCTCAAAGAGTTAGCCACCCTGCACTCATCGGAGCAATAAAGGGGGATAGGACTCTAATCAATGATGGTGCTAGGTTTTGGTGATGTGGTGGGTCTAGATTGAGGCTGGGACTGGGGTTGCAATGGAGAGGATTTATTGGTAGGGATTGTGAAATTCAAATGTTTAATGTGCCATTTGATTTAGCATGCCTATTCCCTGGCACAGCACCCTTAGTGCCCATTCTAGTGTGGGGGGTACAGGATGTGTTTTTGGCTTGATGTGATTTCAATCCTTAGAGGAGGAGAGATGAAGTGGAGAAGAGACTAAGAATAGGACTAACTTACAAAAGGTGGAATCTGAGGAGAGGGGGGCTGGTATAGGATCCTGGTGGGTGGGAGAGATGGTGAAGCATTTTGGCAAGATCTGCCTATCGCAAGTGGGGCACCAAGACTCTTCATAGCATAGTTCATATCCATTTGATTGAGGAGTGGAGCAATACTGTGGATATAGAAGGGTGGTGGACAAAAGGTGTGTAGTGAGAAAGTGAAACTTACTTACAACAAGGGCCCCTGATTTGTTGTTGATGTGGACAGCAAGAGGATAAACATATTGCAAGGGGATATGTTACATGTTAACATGCAAGGCCTGGATTGTTTTCATTCAAGCTATTCTATAACTTGACTCAGAGAGTGTATATTCACATTACCTAAGAATTATAGTCAGTTCATTTATGTCAGGCCTAGAAGTGGCCAACTTTATGCTTGAAGGTGGTGTTCTAGTGATGGAGCTGAACATGTTGAATATAAGGAAAAAGAAGCAAAGCACCTTTTGAGCTGACTCAGATCTAGAGATGTCAGGCAGGTCTTGAATGACTGTGCACCTGTTGTGGAAACAACAATCCCAAGTGGGATGTAAGAAATGGGTGCAAGTGTGGACACGATGAAAGTGTCCTATGGGTCAGATGTTGGTTGTATGGTAGAGAAGGGGTAGATAGTGCCTTTCCAAACACTGCAAGAACAATCTGGACTAATCCAGATCACGGGAAACACGAAAGCGAAAGTTCCGGATGGAAATAACAAAGGAAAGGATGGGAAATGAAGTGGAACCAAATGGAAAGCAATTCTATTGGGGTACATGGCAACCCAACCAGGATGGAAGGAATGTGAAAGGGAGAAAGACAATCCAACCAGAGGTTGACCCGGACTGAAGCAGAAGGTGTTGGACAGCAAGAATGCTGACAACCAACAAAGAAGCAATCCTGCACATGGGCAGGAGACCTTAACATGAAGTTTGAAAGATGTCTATTTGGTCCTAAGGACAGGGTTTTATAGTCTGGGCATACCCTTGACTGTACAGCCATACATTGGAAATGGTAGTGAAGAAAAACTTCCAAGGCACTCAATGTCCTTGCAAAGTGTCAGAAAATACTCTTTAGCAATGTGAACAGTGTTTAGGACTGTAACCAGAACAAAGGATAGTCACAAGGAAGGACAAATGAAAGAGGAATCCACCAATCTGGGTCAATCTGACTGTGGGAAAATACTGGACCTGGACACAGACAGACACAGACAGACTCAGATTGCATTGGATGGACATCAGGAATGTTTAAGACTGTTGCATGACACTTGAGGATGATCTGGAAACCTGCAGAAAGGGGCTTTGCAACCATAGAAAGCGTCAAGCTCCTACACTGTCCTTGAGTTTCATTGTGATTCTTAGCATGCTCCAATGGTAATGCACTAGCAAAGAAGCAAAGAAGACAGAAGCCACAAATGGGTGACCCACCCTGGTTTCAAGGCATAAGGAGCCGATCTTCATGAAAGGGTGTGAATTGGAGTTTATGGCATTGTGGTACCACACAATAGATGATTCAGGGATCATGTGGTATTGTCATCATTGTTGTCTGTCACAAAGGGATGTATATAGCATGCCTATTGTCCTCTTTGTAGTGACAAGGCAGTCGTTCCAGTATCTGCGAGCATCAGCATTCTTTTCTTTCTTGAGTTCTAATTCTGATTTGACTTGGCAATGGGGACTAACAATTGGTGAAGCCTGAATGGCTTTTCTTGCAATTGAGTGGCTAGCCAATGAATATAATCTGGGATGCAACTGTGATTGTGAGCAGGTCCTAGTTTGTTCCACAGCAAGAACTTGAACAGAGAGTGGTTGCTCAGGAATAATATGGATCAACAACAGCAACAGAAAATGCCTCTTGACTTTGCACCACCACCATCCCCCCATGGAAATCTCCAATCTCCCCCCAAGCACTCATGCTCCACTGACTCTCCTTGCCCCCTGACATGGGGAGAAGGTTCCATGCGTTTCCAAAAGGGATGTTTGGAACCAGATTCACTCCCCCCCACCTCCCTACTGATGTGCTGTGACACTTCCATGCCCACCCCTTCCAATGGACCTGGACCACTAAGGCCAGTCCAGGTGCTGGAAAGACCTTCCAAGTACCTACCATCCTTATCATCTGCCCAAAGAACTTGGACAAGGTCACCCATTAGGTGGTCTTCCTCTTCCATCCATTCAAGGCACATCTCAGTCCCACTGGCATGGCATGGGGCTAAGGTGCCCCTCCCTGCCACACCTCACAAGTACAACCACCTACCCAACTGTGGAACTAGTAGCCATGTGAGCTGAGATGGCCATACTGAGGGTAGAGATAAGCCACTTCCACTCCCTTATTGAGAGCATCTTGGAACCTCCCCCCTCATCATGCACTGCTTGCCCAGGGCCATCTGCTGGCCCCTCTTCTTTTCCTTTCCCAACCTCCTCTTTCTTTACAGAGTCCTGCACTGCTCATCACTCCCATATTGAGTAGCTCCAGCCTATGTTGGACCACAAGGACGTTCCTCCCTTCCTCACTTGCATTAACTCTGGCATAATCCCCATCAAGTCCAACCACCTCCTGGAGGATGTGCATCAAGCACTGATAGTTCTCTATCCAGATGAGATATCCTCCCAATGCAAGTTCTATATTGGAATCAACTCCAATGGAGATCTCTGCATTGCCTTAAATGCATGTGATCAGATCTTATCCAACATGATCACCATTAGTAGCCTCCTCCACCCATCCTGGTTCTTGCTTTCCTCCCTTCCATAGCTCTAAGGCCTCAGCTGGTATCCTCCCTCACATATTTATTTTCTTCTTTCCAACCCTGCCTGTGCCCATGCCTAGTTGGAGCCTGCCGCTGTGCTTGTTGAAGCCTGAGTTCAGCCTTGCAGCCAGGACAGTATGTACAAGTTGGTGTTTCTTTTACATAGTGCTAACCATTTCTGCCCCATCCTTCCCTCAACTTACATGATCCTTCGGGGTCTGAGCTTATGTTGGTTATGGCCATGTTGGATATTGTTTTCTCCTTGCAATGATAGCCACAGGCACCTCTGATTAGAGGGCTAATCCAGCCTGTGTGGGTTGCTCCTGGGATCAGGTAGTCTACAATAAAGTCAGTCCTACATAGGATAATGCACCCCAATGGAACATAAATAGGATTCAAAAAAAAAAAAAAAAAAAAAAACATTTGAGGGGAGGAAGATCCATGTGTCCAAGACTGGGATGTTCTTGAAGCAACCTTGGAAGTAAGCTTTGAGTCTGTTCTCAATGCTGGCAGTGAGATGTCTTGATCTTCAATGGCTTTTATGACAATATAGTGGACTTGGTTCAAGTTGGAGATATTTCAAGCAGACACTGCAGTGATGGTTCCTGGTCCTTGAAAAGATTACAAAGATGATGCCAATAGTCTTTTTGAAAACCCAATGCAGTGGCAAGCACTATATCATCATGGTCAGAAGATAATTATCATCATTATTGTTATAGTATCTCCTTGGATAGGGTTGTTGTTGGCATCACTGTGGTGATCTTTCTGCACATTTCAATTTGCCAAATTGTTGTGGGCATGCAAGACTTGGCAAATGGATGTGTTTCTCATATAGAGTTTGACACCTTGTAGAGCATAGGCATGCATTATAAAGTCAGAAGTAAAGGGACCTTATTTCTCAATGTTGGCAAATAGCTTGTTCATTAAGCTTTTTTTTAGGACGCATGCAACAAATGTGTCCAAGAGGACCGAATAGATCATGATGGCTATAGCGACAATGCAAAGTTCTAGTCATCTTACTTCTTGACTGTGTTGTTTATTGAATTTGCACAGATGGTGAAGGGCAGATCCCATGGTGGAATGGTTCCACCATGGGGACTGCATGGCAGTGCAGAAATGCCATGGGGATCCCCAAAAGGGCCCCTTGTGCCTGCATCACTCGTGAGAGCATGTCTGGTTCCCAAATATATCTGGTGTCTTATTGTCATTCAAAAAGCCTCCCTCCATCCCTACCAGTGACACCCCATATGTGACCAGTCTATTGGAGGTCACACCCCTCTTGTTAGGGTGTCTGGCCAACTTCTCCAATAGAGCCTAAAACTGGTAGCTAATATCCCTAAATGGACTCAAAAGAGCAGTGGTACTATCTATGGCCTCCCACACATACTGTATAAGTAGTTGCTACCTATCCAATTCTATTGCAAACCCATAACACTGGTACAGGCCAGGTCAGGGGTGTGTGATTGAGTGCACTGACACAGAGTCACATGCTCAATTTGAGAATGTTGTGTGCTCATCCAGCAATGTTGTGTGCACTCAATAAATGTGTATTTTTTTATAGTTAAGAATAGTAAGGAGCTGGAAGCACGAGTGGCATGAGTTGATCCATTAGTATTCCCTTTCAAGTATCTCTGTCACCTCTACTAGTAGTACAAGTTTCAAAGTTGTGTTTGACACTATACCAATTTCGCACTAGAGTCACTGAATTTCCTTAATGTTAAGGAGTGGTCCAGAGGGTGGAGCATTCTGCAGTAGTGATGTTAAAGCAGATTGCAATGAAGAGTCATATTTTTATTACCTCTAGAGCAAGTTTCAATGTAATGCTTGAGGCCATGCTAATCCCAAACTGCAGCTCTTTCATTTTTTTTTATCTTCTGAAGAAGTGATGAAGATGACTCAGATGAAGGCTTAGGATGACTTGGAGATGATCTGGGTACAATTATATCAGAATTGGATGATGTGGGATGATTGGAAACATCTACCTTTGTTGATTTGGAAGTGGGCAGGACCTTAAAATGGGAACCACTAGAAGTGTTGTCCTGTCTCTTGTTTCTGTCTGGGTTGACCATAGATGAAATGGGTGGTGCATCCTGGGACCCATGCAGGTTGTCCTCAAAGCTCCCTTTCTCTTCTTCTTAGCAGAGGAGAACTGGATCCATTGGAAAGGACCTGGCTTTGAAGGACTAGGCAAGAGATGGGGTTTGGGGTATCACTTGCAATAATTTCTGGATAGATGCACTCAAAAATGCATTGTTAGCAATTGGTTCATTGTGCTTTGCACCATGGGATGGTTCAATTTTATGGAAGGGGGTAGCAGAACGATTGGTAAGTGATATGCATTGGCCTTGCAAGCTGGAATTCAAGATGCACACTTCTTAGATTTTATGCTAGTGTCAGGAAGCCAGTTTTTATCCTGGGTATCTTTACATTGCTGCTTGCACTTTTCAACAAGCCCAGCTTGTTGCTTGTTTTTGAAACAGCTGGTACTTTCAATGCAAAGTATTCCTAGTACCTGCATTTTGTGATTTTCCATTCCCTTTCTTTGTCTCCTACTGGGCCATGGCCTGATCTGTGCAGCCTGATTTACTAACCCAGCTTGGTTTCCAAGGTTTTTCAGTGTTAGAATCTATTCTGTTCCAGATGATCTTATATTTATCAGTAGATATCTTTCACTACCCACAGCATTGTGTTGTCATTGGGTTGGGGGATGAAGGGGATTTTGTAAAAAATGTTGGTGTTGGACATATTTGAGATACTAGCAAGAGTCAGAATATAACAAAATAGAATTATAGAGGTCACTTGTGAAGCCAAAATGTGTTTTTGTAAATGAACACTGGCAGGCCACTACTATTGAGGTCAAGCAGCTTGGCAACTTGGTGTTATTTACAGACCCACCTTATGAGTAAGTGATTAAATGGTGCGATGGCAAAATGTAAGCAATTTTATCCTCTGGAGGCTACTAAGGTTATTCTGCACTAAGACCATGTGTTTGCATCACCTACAAGCTAAGTGGGTTCTAAAAAGTATGGATCAGTGGAAGCAATCAAATCAAATTCTGGATCAGCAACCAAAATGGTGCCGAAAGTTTGGCTTGGTAAGTTGGTTGCCATTCTTGCCAGGACTGTTATGTTCAACGGGTTGACTCAAATAGGAAAATACAGTGCATTTCCTTTGGACTGGTGGCTGTCCTAAGATAGAATAACTTCATGCTGACAATCTTGACAAGCTGAGATAGTTGATTATAGCATTCACCACAAGAGCAATCTGATGGTGATGCACCTTATTGAGATGTGTCATAAGGCCCACAATGCCATCATATACCTCATATTCTCAACTGAAAAATACAGTTTCCAGCTGCTTTCATTTTGTCTATTGAATGAACCAATGACAACTATACCTATGACTTGACCCTGGTTTGCCACAAGTATGGTCATTTTTTTGTTGGGTATGTTTTAGAACAAACAGGAAAGAGAATGATTATGGGTACTGGAAGAAGATTTAGGACAAGCAACTTACATAATAAGAAAACGAAAACCTATGGCAGGCAAGCCAATAATTTCTTCATCATAATGCTCATTCTGGTTTTCATTAAATGGAACAAGCAATGCAAGAACCCTATTGAGCAGTCTTGGACTGCTGGATGCTGAATCTAGTAAGGTAGGCTATAGTTCTGATAGGGTATGTGCAGCTCTGATGAGCAATGCCAAAGATAATAGTACCATGGACTCTGAACATATGAGTTCAGTAATATGCATTGGAGGTAAATTTACCTTGGCTGATGTGGCAAATGATGAGATCTCCAAAGTTAATAATATAGTGATCTCAAAAAGCATTGCAATGTCTAACCCTAATGCAGTGCGCGAAGCGCACTGCAAACACCTGTGGGAATCTCGCTTAGCCTTGGT